>JAIPRK010001310.1:22567-76265 GCA_025469195.1 Chaitophorus viminalis | reverse complement strand
ACAGTCAATTACATTATTGAGATAATAAGTGAAATTATAAAGTCATACATTTCTGAAGAGATCATTAAAGCTGGAATGTATTCTGTACAACTTGATACTACTCAAGATGTCTCTGTGATTGACCAATGCTCAGTTATTATAAGATATGTAAACGGTACTTCTGTAAAAGAGCGATTAGTTGGCATAATAAAATGCAAGTCAAGCAAAGGGATAGACTTTGTTGATTTAGTCTTAAAAGTTTTTTATAACCTGAACATAAAAGCAAATAACTGTGTAGGCAATGCAACTGATGGAGCTGCAAATATGCAGGGCTAATATAATGGGTTTTCTGCAAAACTAAGTGATGTAGCAGCGAAACAAATACATGTATGATGCTATGCGTGTGTATTAAATTTAGTAATAGGTGATATTACTCTTAAAGTATTACAATCTATTACTTTATTTGAAATTTTAAATGGGTGTGCAGTCTTTATACGTGAATCACACACCTGTATGAATGTTTGGACAACTATAAATTCCAGAAAAAGAGTTTGTGCTATTAGTAAAACTAGATGGTGGTCAAAAGATGCTTCTTTAACCAAAATCTTTGGTAATTTTAATAATCCTGAGTTTGGACTTTTTGTGGACCTTATATTAACATTAAGTGAAATTGAAACAAATTCAAGCATAAAATCTGAAGCTCGTTTTAAAGCAAGTGGATTAAAGGCAGGTCTATGTAAGTATGAAATAATTTTAACAGCTCAAATGTACCTTAGAATATTTGAAAAAACTACACCGCTCTCTAAATATCTTCAAGGCAAAGGGATCAATATAATGACAGCGTATCAAATGATAACACAAACTTTACAGGACTAAAGATGCAGCTGATAAGTTTGTACAACATACCAATAAAATGTTTCAACAAATGAAAAATAATGTAATAGAAATCGCAAATAGTCTACCACAATCTCGTAAAAAAAAAAAACTAAGCAATTTCATGATTATGAGGCAGATGATGATCCTATTACAGACCCATTGCATTCATATAAAGTTAATGTTTATAATCAAGTACTGGACACTGTTATTGAGAGCATTTTTTCAAGATTCGAAAAACATGGACAGTTATGTGCAGATTTTGCATGTCTTGACCCTAATAATTTCAAACCAGATGTAAAACTTATAAAAAATGCTCTTATTGGTGTGTTTGACAAGAAGTGCAATTATTGTCCAGGAATTATGTATGAAGACTTTCGAAATGAATATATAGACTTCATATCAAAATGGAAAGAAATAAAAAAAAATATTGACTGTGTATATACTGAACTACAAGACCATGATGAAAATATTAATGGTAATAACAAAAATAACTACTATTTATAAATATTTTAATTTTTAATTTTGTTTTTTTAGAATGTTCAAATGATGATGAACTTTTAGTATCGTGTAGTCATAATCCAAACACGAATGCAAAATATTATGTAGTTTGTTGCTTTGATGTACTCGTGAAGTATAACTTATACACAAATGCATATCCCAGTCTGTTTGTTGCGTATAAACTAATGCTGACATTATCTGTGACACAAGTAGGATGTGAAAGGAGTTTTTCTAAATTGAAATATATAAAAAACTACTTAAGAAATATATTAGGCCAAGACATTTTAGAAAGTTTAATGCTTATGAATGTTGAAAAAGATTTACTGAGTACAATTGATTAAAATGGTGTGATCAATAAATTATCTGCTAGGAATAGTACATTTAAAAATTTGTTATCATTTTAATAATTATATTTTTTTTAAATTTATTTTGTAGTACGTAATATATGATATGATTTGATTGTAAAAGATATTGCAAGCGAAGCGAGCATTTTTTTTTTTATATATAATATATAGGCCCTAGTTATATGAGGCCCCAATAAATATATTCCGGTAAAAAAAAAAGTACCTATCCGCCCATGACTATAATGCATTTCTAACAAAAAAAAAAACAAAATTTACCTCATTTTAAAAAAGAACCGGATGATAGGCCTCGCTCTGCTGTACAGTAGGGGGTGGAGTGAACCTCGTTCATAGGATAGGTCATTACAGTGGATTTGTTAAATTTGAATGCAATGATAGGTCTCATTGTATACGAATAACCATTCTAAACGGAGATGATGTGTTAGTCTAGAATAGGTATATTATACAGGGTGATTCGTTTATTTAGGATGTGAAGATTTTTTTAATCTTCAAATCACCACAAAAACTATGTTGTCCGCTATTTTTTTTTTATATATCCCCCTTAGTATTTGTATTTATTTTTCAAATGGGAATACCCATTTTTCACTGCGGTATACCATTGGGATTATTTTTCTGTGCATTTTGATGTATCAAGATCAAAATTCGAACGAGTAGTTTTTGAGTTATTTTAATTTAAGTATTACGGAAGTATTCCTATAATAAGTAACATTGTAATGTAATTTGTCAGCCCTATTTGCTACTAATTTGAGATTGCGAATTGAAAATAAGCACTAATTAGTAATTGTGCGATGATAAGAATTAACATATTATATACCTACGTATACATTGAATCTTATAATGCAACAGATCTGCTATTATTAATAATTAATTATCATTGGGCTTTGATTATGAAGTTGTAATCATAATAAATATTTTCTTATCAATGTTAAGCTAATCATCGGGTACCTAATTAATTTAACACCTTCACACAGAATTTTAAATTTGAATAATTCCGAAAATACTGATCCGAAATTTGATTACGTTACATCAAAAATTTCAGATAAATTAACTAAATATTATTTCGCGAGGAAAATATGGGATTCCCATTTAAAAAAATAAAGTTTGTATCGTCACATGACGCAGGATTTCATGAAAAAAAAATAGTGAAAAACATAGTTGTAATGGTAATTTAAACATTAAAAAAAATTTTACGACCAAAAATGGGGGTGAGTATCCTAAACGAATCACTCTGTATAATATATTATGTGATACTTAAATTGAAATATTACCTATGTCAATATTTGCTTTTCAAACTCTTAAAAAAAATAATTGTTACAATGGATTTCAATAATTTTGAAATAACAATAAAAACAACTTCAGCGGAATCTTCTATTAAATTCTTAGGTATTTTGTACCAGCCAAATTTTTTTATGAATAATTATAAAAAAAAAAAAATGTAAAATTCGAATATTTCAAATGCCTATAAGTTACTTAAAAATCAGTAGGTACCTATAATATTTTGAAAAAAAAAATGACTCAAAGAAAGTGCCAATCTAAATAACTGTTAAAAGTTTCGAGTTTCTAAATTTTATAGTTTTTGAATAATAACATATTTTAAATCGTTATTTTATGCGATTTCGTAAAAATTTAAATTTCAAATGGTCATGAAAATTTTTCCTTAAAGTCCGGTAGAATTTTTTTCATAGTTATATTATTTGAAGAATAACTAGGATAACTTTGTGTTAAAATGTTGAACCTAAGTATAAATAGAAACAATTTTATGAATTTTTAACTACAAAATAACTTGCAAATTATTATTATTATTATTATTATTAATTGTCATGGTTTTGTATAAAAATTTCCCGTTTTTTTGTAAAATTTTTTATGGTTTTTTTCGATGCTTTTGAAAATTATTGAAATAGCCTAATTTTTGATTTGTACAAGCACCATCTACATTCACTTTCCTTTCAGAAAAGTTGCTGTTTAAGAAAACCTAAGCATTTTTACTGTCCCAAAACAAGATGATAGACATAATAAAAAAGAATAAATAGAAAATAAAAATCATATATCATTGTAAAAACAATATATTCCATCACTCCGTTTAGAATGTAAAACAAAATAGTTACTATTACTTATAGGGAATAAGTATCCCTCTGGCCCAGTGGCGCAACCAGGATTTATTCAAGGGGGAGGGTCCAAAAAAATGTATTGAACTATTGCTTTTCTGTCCTTTTCCTGAGTTTATACATAAATTTCATTTCTTAATAAACAACATTTTCCGGGTTTAAGACCAATAAAAAAAACACACAATTTTATTATTTTCATTTTAGATTCTGAACGGAGTGATGGATCTATTGTGATCTCCTTGTGATCTGTTGATTTTACAATGATGTGTGTTTTTATTTTTATTTTTATTTTAATTTTATTTTTTAGTGTCTATCATCACGTTTTGGGGCAGTAAAAATGCTTTGAATTTTCTTAAACATCAACTTTTCTGAAAGGAAACTGAATGTAGATGGTACTTGGGCAAGTCAAAAATCCAACTTTTTCAGAACTTTTTAAAAGCGTCGTAAAAAACGATAAATAAATTACGAAAAAACGGGAAATTTTATGCAAATTCACGTTTTGACAAAATCCATTTTTTTTAAATGCTCTAACTCAAAAACAAAAACGGATGGGCCTCGCTTTGCTGTACAGTTGGGAGTGGAGTGTACCTCGTTTATAGGATAGGTCATTATTACAATGGATTTGTTAAATTTGAATGCAATGATAGATATCATCGTATACGATTAACGATACAGAACGGAGTTAATACGTTTGTCTAAAATGTGTACATAATAATTTAGTATTTTATATTTAAATTGAATTATAATGCAATTTCGTAAAAATTTAAATTTAAAACAGTCATAAAATTTCTAACCTTAAGTATAAACAGAAAAAATGTTATGAATTTTCAACCAGAAAATAACTTGCAAATTATCGCGATTTTAACATATTTTATACAAATTTGAACTTTATGGGCTTATAAAAAAATTTGAGTGAAATGATCTCCGACATTTTTTAGTGACGATAATTTTAACTTATTATAAACCTTGTATTAAATTTTCAAGAGTTTTCGGTCAACCAATTAAATTTTATAGATGTTTAAAAAAAAAAATTTTACAAAAATCGAAAATTTAAATTGTCTATAAATAAGTCAAAAGATGTCAAAATGCTTTGAAAACTTAACTATGTATAGAAAACGCCAATATAAAGATTTGGTGAAAATTTCAAGTTGTTGCGGATTTTCGTTTTGGAGTTGGAGCATTTTAAAAAAATGTCCTTTGTAAAAACCATATTTTTCGTAAAATTTCCTGTTTTTTTGTAATTTTTTTATCGTTTTTTTCGATTTTTCAAAAAAGTATTGAAAAAGTTGGATTTTTGACTCGCCCAAGTACCATCTACATTCACTTTCCTTTCAGAAAAGTTGCTGTTTAAGAAAATCGAAGCATTTTTACTACCAAAAATCGTATTCTCAGACACAAAAAAAAAAAACACACATCATTGTAAAACCAATAGATTCCATCACTCCGTTCAGAATCTAAAAATCGCAAACACTTGAAATTTTCACCAAATCTTTATATTAGTTTCTTCAGTTAATATATTTATAACTTCTTCCACTGTAACTGGGACTTCTCGATGAATATTAAGATTAGCCATTCCATTCAATCTATTTTCAGAAATAGTGTTCCTTAAATAGTTTTTTACTCTCTTGAGTGATGAAAATGTTCTATATTAAAAATAAAACGTTGATATAAGCCAAGGGGGGGGGGTCCACCCCTCTGGGTTCGCCACTGCTCTGGCCTCTATATTTTGTTGTTTTTCAACATTTTCTATCTTTGCATACTATGTATTTGTATAATAGGTAACTATTCTATGGGGTTGAAATAAGTGAAATAATTGTTTACCAAAACATCAAAAAAAGAAATTAAATGTTTACTAAATGGATTTTAAACCATCTGTATACCCCAACAGTAAGGGTAATGCTACAATTTTTGGAAAAATAATTTTCCCTTGAACAGTTCAAACATTTATTGAATCTATTCATATATTTTATCATAGATATTGAACTTGATAGACAATTTTAACTGTAAGTACTAATTATAGTTATAAATATTGTTTTTTACTTATACTTTTCTAGGGTAATTTGTTATAGTCATAACTTATTTGATCAATATATTTATCATAGTTGTGATTCTCATTATGGGCAGATAACCAACGTTAAAATAGTTTTCAATAAAATAATAAAATATAATTTAAAATAATAATCATGGAACACTACAACCATGAAAAAAATTAAATTTTTATTGTATTATATAATTGAAGTGATGACTTAACCACAATTTTAATAAAATTTCATTAGACCAATCAAATATAACATAAGTATTATTAATAAAATTGCCATAAACAATAATTTTGAAGTATAAAACAGTTAAGTTTAACAATTGTGGACAACATTAGGCCATGCCGAGACATTCAAAATCATCTTAATTTTATTTTTAATTTATCATAACTAAAACAGTAGATGTAAAATTAGGTTATAATTAATTTTCTTTCTTAAATCATATTGGTTTTAGATGATTTTTTATGTCTTTTATACGTATAATAACTTTTCCAATTAGCCAGTATTTTAAACTTTACTTAAAGACAACAGTTCTTCAAAGGTGTTCATTGTTGACCTTATATATCCAGATCCAAAATGATTCCTACAAACATAATAAATGAAAAAAAAAGTAATTTATTCTTATAAATAATCACAGATAATTATAATCTGTGTCAATACCAAATTATAAGAATCATACCAATGATTTAAATAATGAAATAAATGGTATAATAACATTCTATTTTCAAATCCATTAGCTTTTGGTATTTTTTTGAAGTATGCATCATAAAATTCTTTAGAATAACCACCAAATAATGTAGTAGACGCAATATCATATTCATGATGTCCATAAAATGAAGCTGGATCAAAAATTACTATAAATAAAAATAATATAATAAATAGACATTAGTTAATACATTTCATCTGTATATAACAATTTAACAAAATTTTAACCAGGTTTTAAATTTGATTGAGCAGCATTTCCTGACCATAGGTCTCCATGAACTAGAGATGGTTTCACCTCAATTCCATCGAAAAACTTTGGAATAATTTTTTTCAGCCGAGTCCAATGACTTTCTACACATTTCTATTAAAAAAATAAATATTAATTATTTGTATGAACATTACTAATAATTAAATGCCAATGGTTCAGGATACCTTATCTTTTAAACTGCTGTTTGAACTTGATTGTAGCAATTGAATCTGATGTTCCAGGCGATTTTCTACAAAAAAAGTCTGAAATATTTGCAACACATAAACCTGGCTAAATCTAAAATAACTACGGCTACTGCCTAATAAACATGCTAATATATACAAGCCAATCATCAGTCCATGTATTATTTTGAGGAATAAATCCACAACAAGTTTCAACATGGAATCCAAATTGATTTATATCTGATTGTCCATGCAAATTAAACATATGCATGTCTGCTAATTCACTGCCTAGTTTTGATGAACATTTTCCATCTAATGAAGTCATATTCAAATATTCCATAACAATAAATTGTTGACCACTACTTGTGCAACCTGTAGCAATAGGATTAGGCGCTTGCACAGTTTTTGTATTGCAAATCGCTTTTAATCCTTCAAATTCACCATTGAACATTTTATCAGACTGTAAATAATATAAATACAATTAAAATACAATACATTTTTACTAAAATCATATAAATTTAAACAAACAGATTACCCCAAGTTTCGAGTTTTGTTTAACAAATAACAATTTATTGTTTTCCATTTGATAAACTGAACCACTATTGATACAGCCTCCACTGACATATTTATTCAATTTTTTAACGCCAACATTCAAAATATTTTCTAATTCACTTTCCATTTGTGTACAGTATAACAATAATTAATGAATTTTGAAAAATACCACACAAATCAAAACGTAGGGAAGTATTCACAATCACAAGGATGTAGAAAACGACGACGAATCAAGCAATAAGCACTATTAAGTAGTTAATGTCACTTTAGATTTGGCCAAGTACTTTAGACTTGGATAACATTTTAAAAAGTTACCACTAAATTATCGTGCTAAAGAACAACAAAAATATTTGATAATTCAATTAAGAAAATTGATAATAGTACAAAACTTGTTGTGCGATAATAGCTGATAATATACCATGATCTACATCAAGGGTCGGCCCGCAGAACGGAAATAACTGGACCGCCAAAAATATTAGCTATATAGTTTTCCGCTCGTTATAGAAATATGAAATATAGATAGATAGAATATATATATATTTATATAGATGTTTTATGATGTATTTGGAAATTACAATAACGTTCATCGTTTATAATTTGTCTTAAAATGTTTTTTTAATACAAAAATAAATATATTAACGATAAAAATTACGTTTTTTCTGACGCTCGAAATTGTTTTTAAAAATTATTTGAACCGCCATGGCAATTAATTGCCGACCCCGGGTCTACATCATAATAGGCATATACTTCATAAAATTCATTATATTAATATATTATACATTAATTATATTGTATTTATTTATTATGATTACCTGCAGGAAAATAATATTTACATAATTATAATTTATGTATACTGTGCATACACATTTTAAGATGATCTTTAATATCCACCATATATAATAACACATATTAGATTGTTTGATATAATAATAGTATAGCGAGTAATTTGTAAATAGTCATAAGGTGGTATACCGTATACTATTTGAATATTTGAATAAAATATGTTAAAAATGAAACACTTACCTTTAATAACGTACATAACCGGAAAATTGTAATACGAAACATATTGATCCAAATTCCAATTGGTAAACACATCATATATTGATACATTTATGTTTAGTCCTTATAAAATCTTTCTACAATGAAGTATAAAAACATTTAAGTTGATTTACTCTTACATTTTGAGGCTGAATCGAACTTTTATGTTATTACCACCGTTTTAAATATTATCTCATATAATCATGATTTGTGGGTGTTACATGCAATTTGTAACTAGAGATAATCATTTTTTTTTCTTTTGATTCCACTACATTTTAATTGTTTATTTTTTTCCCCGTTTTCAGAAATAATTTTACTAATATCTTTATGTTTTTGGACATCAATTATTAATAATTAATTTAAATTTCTTTTAATATAACATATTTTAACATATTCATAGAAAACAATACCTTAGCATCGATCGGCTTAAATTTGTTCATTTAATATTTTTCATGTCACACAATAAAACATTTTTTTTTTTTTAAATACTTCTTAATGTTTGTTAATTAAGACCAAAATTAAACTATTAACAGGGTATCCACAAATAATTGTACATTAGTAAATAATTATATATTTTATTTGTTAATAATATTCTTCAAAAACATAATACAACATATAATAATTATTAAAATTATAATACGTAATAAAATTGTTTAAATAAATGACAACAGCTGTATCAACAATGGCTTTTAATAGTTTGTACTTTGTATTATATATTTATGTATGGTACTTGGAATTTAAAACAATGGTTTTCAAAGTTTGATAAATGTATCCGTATGTGTGTGTGTTTTTCTTATACCATATAAAAGATTAAATTCATTCTTTATTTTTACAGATAACTACTCGAGTTTTTTATTATAATTTTGCATACCCTTGTTTCAAATCTGGAAAAAAAACCAGGGAATCATTTGAAAATGATAAATACCAACACAGTATATTATGTATAAAGACAATTTGGTTTTTACCATATTTTTGTGGTGAGTAAAAATATACATACCAACATTATAAAAGTAAAAAAAAAGGTTTATTTCCAAAATATGATTTAGTACATTTTATTAGGTAGATACTTTAAAGCAGTGTTTTTTAGTGTATTCCCAAATAAATAATGAACCGGCCACATGCACATTCAATGATCTAACAATACCCAACTGTTCAATTTCTACACACATGTCCATGATAGATAATAAATTGTGTGGTATACCAGAAGTTTCATTTCTAAAAAAAAAATAATAAAATAATAATAATAATTAAAAACCATAATATTGGAAACACTTTTTTATGTTAATTTTTCAACAGCTATTATTTAAAAATAAAAGTAGATGTATGATATGCGCATAACCTTAGTTCCTTACTCTATAGTATAATTATTATAAATGAAGAGGTTTGTACAAGAGTAAACCTCTTGACATAGTTGTTTTTTCTTCAAAATATTTAAATTGTGACACTTTTATTTGGAGTGGATAAGCAATGTAGTTAAAATGATAAATATAAAAATTAAAGAGTTATGGCTATTGAGAATTTTAATTGCAAGGTAAATTCAAAAAATCATTTAGAAACCTATAATTCTAAAATATAATATACTGAAAAGTCTATAACTGATATTTAGCTACAATAAAATACCTGAGATTGAGTTTTATTACAAAGAAAATAATCTATTATTATTAATATGTTGTTAATATGTAGCCTATTTATTATCTATTGTAAGGAATAAAATATATTAAATCAAGCACAATGAATTGATAGGAACTAGCCAAGTCTGTTATTACACAAAAACTTAATTATATTTATTTACCCTAGAAGCAGAATACATTTAAATGGTAATTCAATGTCATGCAACTTCACGCTATCTACTGTTTGTTCTGCAGCCACAATTTGATATCCTTCACTTTTCTTCCTTTGTAAATATGATTTCAGGTTTTTAACCCTCACCTAAGATAATTTTTTAGAATAAAATAATAATGTTAAAATTTGGATCAAAACAAAATATATTCAATTAAAATTGATGTTGTACAACTAAATGAATTCACTGGTTTCGTGATGTACAGTATACTATATACTGAGTATATATACGATCATTTATAGCATATTATTAAGTGAATGACGATTTTAAATTATTAGTCAGGGACAAAGTATCTAGGGCAAATTATTAAGGTATAAAAACATTTGTTCTGCCTTAATTATTTTTCATCAATTTTTGAATAAATAAATAAATGGGGTTAACTTTTATGATAAACATGTCTCAATCAAAAAACTTATCAATGGAAAACACTAAGTCTATTGTTTATCAAGTAATTACAAACAGAATATTATACTGAAAATAGTGAAAATCAGTTTAACTATTGCATTCTATAAGACTAAAGGTATGAGAATGAGATACTGATTTAAATTAGCCAAACTATCAAACAATTTGAAAATAATATTTTATAAATAAGTTGTTTATTTAAAATTAATTATTATTGGTTGTCGAAATAAATCAAATTCTAGCCTTTCCAGGCAACAAAAGATTGAATTAAATAAATTAATCAAAGCGGAAACTGTGACATCTGTCAATTTATGAGTGTAGATAGGATAATTAAGCACAAATCACCATTAGGTACCCAAATATAACTATGTAAGAACAGTTTAGTTAACCTATATTATTTGGAAATAGAGCTATTTAAATTAGCTTATTAATTAGGTAATTGATTGTTAGATTTATGACCATTATATTATATCAATATAGTGCCAATATTTATTTTATATTAAAAATACGAGTAAACTATTTACATATTTTACATGATATAATTTCAAATAATAAGTGTTGTATGTTTTATGCTTGATAAGTATAAAAAAATATTTTAAAAACAAAATATATACCATTTTTATACCTCAATAATATGTTGATGTTTTTCAGCAGTCATACTCAAAGCTGTAAATTCTCTTTTTTCTACACATGATAAATTATCAACTACAAATGTTGAGGCTCCAAAAACTTGACACGTTCTTGCTAATCCCCCTAGATTAGTTACTTTATCTATCAATGATCCTATAACTATGAGTGATGAAGCAGCAGTATGTTCATCGAAAGGTAGAGATGGAATATATTTTCTCTGAGCATTTTGAGCATTATCGATTACAATAATTTCGTTTGTCATTACTGAAAAATTAAATTTCCAAAATTAAAATAATATATTCAAACTTTAATGATGCAGAAAAGCCTACGTATTTTAATTTCTATCATATTTATAATTCTGAAACATTAAGTTTAATTAAAGCTAAATTAAAAATGTAGTTAAATAAAAATAAACATTTGATTTAAATTCACAAAAAATAAGAATAATATCAAACGACACTAAGATATACATGTAATATATTAATATATACAGTGGTGTTTTCAAGTTTTTCTTAAATGTAAGTAAGTTTATATTGTTTATAACATTATAATTAATATTGTGTTAAGTATTATTACAATTTATAATATAATATAAATAGTTATACATAAATACCTATACATAATATGCCTACACATAATATAAATTAATGTTTTTTTCAGTAAATAAATAGTCCTGAATAACATAATAATTTTTATTTGATCCTGGAAGAATCGAGTCCCAGGAATCCTCTTCCCGAAAATATGTCACCAATTATAAAATAAATAAGTGTAAGTGATTTTTGAGCAAAAGCAAAAGTCAAAGTCAAACAGTAACTCATGTTATTATAACACAAAATCATTTTTTTATTTAAAATAATAAGACTTAAAGACTTATTTAAAAAAAAATGTATATATATTTAATATAAAAGTTAATGAAACTCAATTATATTGCATAATTCATACAGACCTGGTGCAGTGTTTTTTTCAATAAAGGATGATACTGAACATTGTGATAAATCATAGTTTTTATTTATAACTTCAGCCACAAAGAAATCATTTAACCATTTGATTGGAAAACTTTCTTCATACACAATATTTAATAATCTAGGCACTTCTATACATACATTCTATACATCAAATGCTAATTAGTAATGAATTTAAAGTTTATTTAGTTCTAAATAATAGCAATGAAAATAAACTATCAAATTACTTTCAGTGATAGAGAGTTGATCATGTTTAATTCTTGATAAAAAAAATCATTAAATGGATTCTCATATTTTTTAGTTTGTTCATTAGTAGTTATTATATTTTTCATAGATTCACATAATAACAACCAATCAGATTCCTCGGAATAATGAGAAAATAATTTACAAATTGTTTCCTAATGAATATTATCAACCAATAATAATAAGATTAAATAAATATAAATTGAGGACATTTCATTAAAATACTTACAAAATCTAAAAGAATAGAAGTTTAACATTTCATAAATGTTATCTAGAAATAAAATATTTTACCTGAGCATAAAATCTTATTTTATAACCATTCGAAAAGCATAAAGGTAAAAGATGATCTTTAGCTTCAATTTCAAATTGCTTGTTATTTTTAACCCTGCATAAATGATATATAATAGAAATGAAGCTGCATAAATAATTATGATTTTCCTGAGCCTAGAAAATTTAATTATAATAATTAAAAATATATTCACATTGAGATTGATATTTTATAAAATGTGGATATAATTACTTTTTTTAAATCATTCCAAAAACCAGATAAATTCTGGAAATTATTATACATTAAAACCAATAACCATATTAATTGATATGCAACACTATGTATGTGTGAAACTTCTTTTAAACTTGACAAACACCATTTATATATATTTTCTTCAAATATTAATGGCTTGGAAATAAAATATATTAATAAAACATTATTGTGTTTTTATTAAATAATAACAAACCTTATATTGTTTATCACAAGCAATCATAAGCAAAACATGCACTGCTCTTTGTTTAATTCGATATGCTTTAGAATTATGGAAAAATTTCCTATCTCGCAATGATATCTCGGTTTTAACTATAATGGATAATATATTTTTCCATAACACATTCGAATTTAGTTTATATAAATATTGAATTGTATAAAAACGCAAATACCTATCATCTGGCAAAGACTCAATTCTATAACATATACATGTGAACATTGTAATTAGAGTACTACAGTAGGTATGTGAAATTTAACAGTTTGTTTGAAAACTTACGAAATATCATCGATTAGGGGAAAATTGTTTAATGTTCGTACATATTCCAGTGCATCCCATTCAATTCTGAGAAAATTTAAAATTAAAAATAAAAACAACATTAGTTCATAAAAATACTTACTTATCTGCCCCATATCGTTCAATACTGAATAATAAACACTTAGCAAAGAATTCGGGCATTATTAGATGTATTTCTGAAATGTCAACCTTTGACCGTTTTTCATCGAAAAATTTAAGAAAATGTAATGAAAAACAAACACTAAATTTGTCACGGCATTTTACAGTTAAAAGGTTTTTGAAAATCTATAAAATAAAATTTTCACTTGGTAATTCATACTATTATAAAATAATAATGAAAAAATTACTTGATTTTCAATGAATTTTATATATTTTTCTTCTGTAATTAAATCATCATGAAATGCCATCTCAATAAAATTTTTGGTAGCATTTGGAAAACAAGACACTCTGCAATCAACTAAAAACTCCCAACATTGACTAATGAACTGGATTATTTTCTCCAAGTGTACATGAATAGAAAATTTACTTAAAAACGTCTTAGCTGTTAAAAAGTATAAACTCCAATAATTATCATGACGTTCCACAGTTTTTTCTGTCAACCAATCAAATATATCTAGTAATTGCTCTTCCTTAACAGTAGAATACTGAAAAAATGTGTTAGCTATATCCAATTGTGGAATTATGTGCATCCCATGTTTTTTTAAATGATAAAAATCTTTATTCTTAAGGGAAAAATATCCAGAGTCGATGAAATATTTTGTAAATGAAAGCCAATCATTTTTTAGTGAATGCTCTGAAGAATATCTTGTTGCATATTTACCAATCCAACTGTATATTGATAAAATAGAATAATTTCCTGAACTTTCTAAAAGAATAGAATTACACTTTTCAAGCCACATGTTCATTATTTTTGAGGTGTTCACAATTCTATTTGAAGATAAAACTTTATTCAGATAATTATAAATTATTTCATCGCAAAAACTATCTCCAGAAATTTGTAAACATTTGTCAACCCAAGTTACAGTTAAAGCCCAAATATTATCATTCAATATTTGACTTACACTAGTATCATATTTACCGTAATTACTTTCAACCTCAAGTAAACATTCTAACAAATGTATTAGCTCTGACACATCTACTGTGCTAGTAAAAATGTTATCCAGTTTTTTTACACAGACTGAATAGTCAATGTAAATATTGGACAAAACAAACATTCCAATAGATGTTGAATATATTTTATCCTTTTCATTTATATTTTGAGATATTTGCTTATCTAAATGTTCCAAATTCTTAATTTTTTGGATTGAATTTATCATGTAGTCCCAGGATTTTGTATTTTTTTGATACACCATTATACAATCGAAAAGATCAGTATGAAATTCAGTATTAACACCAACTAACGTTTGAGTGGTGAATGAAAATAAAAGTGATAATACAATCGTTTTTAAATATGAATTTGGCATATTTTCAACGGTAGACTTAATTTTTAATAAGTGACTAATATTTAATTTAAAAGAAGAATGAAATGAAATATTGGTCAGTGATTTCATCAAAAATACTAATGGCACGATTGACCACTTTATAGATGGTATACACGACAAGAATACATCAAAGACATCATGTCCATCATTGGAAATAATCAATTTATTAAACCATAATGATAGAATAATTTCTAATTGTGGTGGTTGGTCGACACATAGTTCACTAGACATTTTATACAAAAACACATTGTTTAAGGATTTCACAAATGAATGTATTATTTGCTTATTCATTTTTAATGATGTAATAGGCATATTTGTAATGATATCTATACTAGTCAAAACAACATGTTTGGAACTGTGCGAGGACATTTTACAATTCATAGCTGTAATCCATTTCAAAGGCAAAACATAGTCATCATCATTTCTTTGTAATGCAAGTTTTTTGGCAGTACTCAAAATTGGTAAAGTTAAATGTTGTTGAGTATTCTCTAGGGTTTCCATTACAATCATATAATCGTTCCATACTTTAACAAATTGTTCTTCGGTTTGGTTTGGAAGATAATTGACATTTTTGTTTGGATGGTTTAGTGATAGTTTAAGAATTACATTATTGTAAGTTCTAATGATATTATTTTCACAAGTCAGTAAATTACACAATAGACCCCAAAAGTCTTCATCATTCAAAACAACACTAACACACATAGGATTAAAGAATACATTTTGCATGTTGAACAGTGCATGTATTACGCGGTCAGGATACATTTTAATCATTGGTTTGATATTCTTCCATAAAATGGGAATATAATCATTAGATACAATGCTATTAATAAACAAGTGTATGGCATCCAACTTATTTTTGTTTAAGTACGGATCAGTGAGTAAATTAATTAATGTATTTCTTAAGTAGTTGAGATTTGTACAATCCTCAATTTCACTAGTAAATGAAGTGTATAAGTTTTCCATACAAAATCCAATATTTCGAATTCTTTCATTGGAACATTCCTTGTAATCAATTTTGTTTGATAATTCTGTACAATATTGCAATAATTTAATAATATCAGAATTACTATGTCCTTTAATAATACCAATAAAATACACTAACAAAGATTTTAAATGATCAAATGATATATCAGAATCTTTCCATGCAGAGTTATCAAATTGAGGATCAATAATTTGGAAACATAAGTGCTGTGAACTAGTTACAATCATCTCGTACACATCATGTTCTTCAAATACATCATAAGTATTTAATATTATAGGTAATGCATCTATAATAGCTTTTTTATTTTTTGAATTACTATTATTTAATATGTTCAACATTGACTTTAGCAAGATGGATTCTTCCATAGTAGATAGTAACTGTAAAATTCAATATTAATTAAATTAGTAAAATAAACAACATTGAAAAAATATTAAAATTTATTGAGAACTTAAAATAACCAATATTGGTTAATGACATGTTTGTAATTAAATAACTAATAACATAGGTAATATGCATAAATATACATTTTACATTTTATATCTATGAGCTTGTACAGGAGTAAGCTTAGGAAAATTCGATAGACTTTTGAACAAATTCTGTCCGATAACATAAGAATGGAGTTCCTCGGGTAACTTAAATGATCCATCAGATGTTTGATGAGTTTCAGCAAGAGCAATAATCAATCTAGGAACAGCACATGCAGTTCCATTAATAGTGTGTAAACAAACACCATCAGAACTAATACCCAGTCTTGTAGATTGATAATCTGTACAATCACTACAACTTGAAATCTCTCCAAATTTGTTACGACCAGGCATCCAAGCTTCAATATCATATTTACGATATGCTTGATTGCCAAGCTCATGTTTGGCCATATCTAGTACACGATAATGTAAGCCAAGAGGTTTAAATAATTCCTCTTGAATACTTCGAAAATAAAGTGTCATATTTTCTGATTCTTCTGGTAAACATGCTCCGAACATTTCAACTTTAGTAAATTGATGTACTCTATAAATCCCTTTTTCTTCGGCAATATTGGATACTTCAGCTCTGTAACAACGACTTACTGAACACAGCTTTAGTGGAAGTTTATTTTTAGGGATGTTTTTATTCATTAGAGACCCAGCTAAAGCCATTTCAGAAGTTCCAGATAAACACCATTTTTTGCCATAGTAATTATCATCCAGTGTATAGATTTGATTTCTTTCTCCAACTGTATCCATTCCACACCTTTGAATTAATTCATCAGGTAATATGTCTGGGACTGATACTAATTTAAAACCTTTTTTTATTAGTTTTGATAAAGTGTATTGAACAAGAGCATGTTCAATTTTGGCTAATGGACCGATAAAGTAATAACTGCGATCACCACAATAGTTAGTTAAATTATCAGTCTTAAGACAGTATTTCACCTTTTTCATCTTATTTAAAGGTAACGGTTTAAAGTTGAATACAGGTTTATGGCCAACACACTTTAAAATTTTGAAATCTTCTTGCATGTTTTCTATTTCTGGATGTGTCTTTTTCGAAACTTTTTCAATTTCTGCTTCTATAATAGGCATACTTTTCTTGAATGTTTTAATATTGTCCGTTAAATTATTTTTCCATGATGAAGAGAACTTCACACATAACTTATTAAAAAACACTCGCTTTGAAAACATTTTTTGAGAAGAATGTGATATGGATAATATCTAGTGTTTTTTTTTAGAAAGATTACTCACCTATTATTATTTAGTACATTCATCCATAAATGTTCAGAACTTGAATGAATTTTTTCTTTAATTATCCTATAAGATAAATAAGTATACATTAGACATTAAGTACATAGGTACTGTACAGGATTTGTGGTCCTTGTATTATTAAATGTACTATTAAATTTTTAATAATTAAATTTAAAAGAAAATATATTCATCTACAATTAAAATAATTAACATACTTATAACAATGATTTATAAATAAATTTAATACAAATATTAATTATGATATGTATTGCAACTTTAATTATTCTTTTTGCATCGTTAAATAATTAATTAATTTTTTTCAATTTTACAATCGAAAAGTTTCATAAAATCACCAAAATAATAACAAAATATTAAGTAATAAATATGTTATCAAGCAATAAGCCTGATCCATCACACGCATGACACACACTCTATGATCACACGTGTTGTTTGGTTGTTGAATATTTCAGTATGGTCAGATGACAAAATCTAAAACGGTTGGAAAAATAGTTTTCAATTTGATATCACTTGTTATCTAGCACATATACCTAAGATTAAATAGTAAACACAGAACACTGTTATCGACTTTTGTAGTTTCGTACCATTTGGCATTCGTTATTTTAGTAAATTACTAATTAATTATTAAACAATTACAATATCATTTAATTTTTAACACGGTTCAAATAAAAATTGAGTTTTTAACAAAATTTGAGTTATTATATATGAAATCATCGTTTAAAAATATTTCATCTTCTTATTAGTAAATATGTTTAATACTTATCATTTATTCTTTATGTGCACTTGAATTCGAAATATAAAATAACTAAAATTTGCATATTTTTACCTAGTCTTTATTTTGATGGTCGTGGTTCAGTGCATATTGGTATTTAATTGTAAAAATGTCGAAAATATTCACGGAGTCGGGGACTATAAAGCAAAAGAAAGTAACTCGTCGTACTATACTCCGGTCTTTGTATGATCGTGAAATAAATGGAACCAAAACACGTATGAACTGTATCAAAGCTACTTATCAAACCGTTTATCCCAACTGCACAATAATAAATGTTGAGAAACCACCATGTTATTTACGAAAATTCACTCCTGATGGCCGTCACTTCATAGCTTTTTCCCATGATCAAACCTCTATTGAAGTGTATGATTATTTAGGATGTTCAATGGCAGCTAATTTGTTGAAAAATTATGAAGGAAATTGTATCGGTCAAAACAATGAAGGAGATAATGTCCGCAAGCGAATATTTGATCGGTTATTCAAACTGAGGTATCGGATAAGGGTTTCGCCTGAAGGAGAACAATTGAATAGAGAATGTAGTTTATTCACAGAAAATGGCTGTTATGCCGTGGTAGGATCTGCCGCAGCTATTCCTGAGGACATAAGACCCCAGTTCTATGAAATTTATACTAACAACGAAGCTGTTAGTCCAAACCCGCTGTTACCCTTAGAAGACTATACCATACACTTAGTTAACTTAAATATTGGTGCTGTGAGCCACTGTTTAAATTTTAAATCTGATAAAATATTTTTATCTCATAACCAAGGGTTATACTTGTTTAAAAATACACTCGCTGTTCTATCTGTTCAGCATCAAATTATTCATATTTATAAAATTATTCGAAACAGTTTTTGCTTGGTCAGGAAAATTGGACGATTTTGCTATGAAGATGATCATTTATTAGTTACGTCAGTATATACAATTATGAACCGTGCAATGTACAGACCTTTCAGAGAAAATAGCATTAATGGATTAAAACACAAGTTGATGGTGTTTTTGTACAAAAAATCTGAACAAGAATCCAAAAGAACTGGATCGCAATATCCCCTTAGAAAATTTTATCAATATTTTAATCAAGTTAGCATGCCTATTTATTTGTCATTGACATTTTTAAATATTTTGGCGTATGTATTGTTTTACAGTTTTTGTCGTTGCGCATGTGGAAAATGCAATTATTAGATGAAGATCATATACTTATCAGATATGCGTCAGAAGAAGTGGCTACAATTAAAATTCAAGAACCCAATACACAAGCATCATTTTTCATGGTTTATAATATGGCTACAACCACGGTAAATCTAAATTATATCAACTAAAATTTACTAATAATTAAACATTAAATTAAGCAGTCTGATCTATTGTATCAATTTTATATTCTGAAATTCATTTAAGTTAAATAAATAATTATTGAAATTTGTGCTAAGGGTGCGAATAGAATTTTGGATCAATTACTCTAATATACAGAACAATCATAATCTGTAAACTGTTGCATATTTCAAATTAGTTTATAAATCATGAATATCTTGCGTAATAACTTCCATAGTAATAATTATATTTTAATATATCTGTGTATAGGTTTTAGATGTCTTTGAAAACACATCGGATGAATTATTAAAAGTGTATGAACATTTCTGCGATAATTTTCGTAATTCATACATCAATCCAGAAGGATTTATGCCTTGTTCACCAGCAAATAATATACATTCATGGTAAATTTATACATTTGATTTTTATATAAATTATAATTATTTTTATCAGTTAATAAGTTTTTAAAAATATTGTATTTTCAGGGAATCACATCAAAAATTTAAAAATACAATCATAAATGCTAAATTTGGTGGTACAATGGAAGCAAATAAACGAATATTAGGTCAATTACCGGTAGCGGCCCAATCATTCACTAGTTCTCCTTTTTTAGATACATCTTTGTATAGTTATGATGAAAAGTGGGTGTCGCCCATGGAAAGACCAAAAGTAGTTGGTGAATATCCAATAAGGTAAAAATTATAAAATATTAAAATCATTTCTTCTTTTATTTATTTTAAATATAAACCAATTTGAATATTTATCATTTATATTATGTTAAATAGATTTTATTCAAGAGAATCAGGATTGTTAAGTTTTTGTTTGTATACCAGTGAATCTAAAGGACCAACACTTGACCGCAGACGTCTGGTTGCGTTTACATTCCATCCTACAGATCCCTTTGCTATAAGTGTTCAAAGAGATAACTTTGAATATGTTGTTAACTTTCATATACGAAAGGTATATATGCCAGAATAATGAGAACATGAATATTACAACCAAGGTGAACTAAGGATTTGATAAGGTCATAATTTGATTGTATTTCTTTCATTCTACAAATGAGAAATTATGAAAATGAATAACAAACATCATGTACAGTGGAAAATCTCTAGTCTTTTTGTATATTGAAATGTTTTATTGTTTATTTTATTTTACAACACAATTGTGGATGAATTATTTAAAAAAAAAAAAAACGTTCTTAGTGTAATGCAAGTTAAATTATTTAATAAATTCTATTTTTATGAAATGTGAAAAATACCTATTAGAAATTAAAAACAAATAAAATATAAATACAATAAAATCATTCAGTTTTCAAAGGTTTGACTGTTGTATCATTTCCTATATTTAATTCTTTCCATCGTATTTCAAGATCCATGTATTTTTGTTGCAAAATTTTCTCTCGTTCTTTTTGACGATTTACATCATCGGTTAACGACTAAAATATAATAAAATATAGTCATAAATTATTTTTAAGTATCTATCTTAAAGAGTAACAATTGTTTCTGAATTTAGCTTACTAAGTATAACTAATATTTATTAGTTACATTTAAAAACCAATAAATATACCTGTAATCGCTTTGGTATAGCAGCTTCTTCTTGTCGCTGCAGAAATTGAAAAGTTGACAATTCTAAATGTGCTTGTTCAACTTCGTCCACAAGGGTTTGAAATTGTTTAACAAGACCTTGAGAACGAGTCTAAATAAACAAAATTATTAAATCAAAAAATGCACTGATTCAAAATTATAATTTTAGTATAATGTACTTGATATCCACCAAGAATAATTTTAATTCTTTTTTCCATTTTCCCAGCTTTTTTGGCTTCTTTTGTCATATGGCCTCTGTTTTGTTCTAGTTTCTTTTCCAACGATTCAATTCTGTCTTTTTTACTTGCTAAATTTGCTCTTGTATAACGATTTTGATTGGGCAAGAATAATACTTGACCCAAACATTCGCCCCATACTTGAGTGAATGAATCCAACGACAGTTCACCATGATTCATACCTTGTTTAACAATTTCCATTTCTTTCTTTAAAACTTGTTTTGCCTGAAATAATAGATTTTAATTTAAAATCTTATACACCTACAATAAAATATGAAATCAAATATTTCACATAGTTCTAAATCCCTAAAAGATTGTAATTATAGATTTAGATAGATGAAACAAATGTGTTTATGCTATGTTTGTTTATACAAAGTAAATTATTTTTCTGTAAGCAAATGAATAAGGATTATTAATATAATAGCTAAATTTGGAATTAAATACATATAAATAATAGTAGTAAATAATATGAGATGTTACAAGAAATAAAAAATTCTACTTTTGTTTAATTATTATTAATAAGTTACTATCTGACCTAGGTTAAATATATATTTAACTAGGTACATTGTTAGTGAAAAATAATTATGAATGAATCTTCTTTAGAATGTAGCTCAAAATGAAAGTAAAGTGTTTTTAAATCGTAAGTTGACTGAAATAGCAATTAAAATATTTTAATTATTTACTTCTCTGTTAATCGTAAAATGGCAAAACAGGAAATATAGAGAAAATTATATTTATTGAGCCTCAAACAAATGTGTCTTAAAACAAAGCTACAAACCATATTTCATACTCATAGCTTCAATGGTTCCAACTAGGAAATTTTTCAATTTTTTTTAGAATTTCGTATTAAATGGGTGTCTAAATTGTAAAACGAAACTACCGAATTTCATACTTAAATCTCCAACGGTTTTGATAGCTAGTCAATTTCACATTTTTACCGCTTACAACTCTTTTAACTCTTCCTCAGGAATTAAACCTGGAAAAACCCTATTTAACATCATACAGCATCATCTATATATAACATATATATAACATCATCTAGCTTATAGTTCAAGTAGTATTTAAGATTTCATGTTTAATGATTAAATGAGTTATCTTTCACTCATATATATATTTTGAATGAGTGATGATTTTTTACTCATATATATATATATATATAAATAGATTATAATATAATACTTTTGTTGTTCAAAATATTTTTATTCTTCTTTTAGGGTTAATTTCTACTCCCACAAACGAAAGCATAGTTTTTTTCTTCCAATAATTAAGATTATGTGATAGTAATGTTATAAATTATTTGAAGAGTAGTACTGAAGATGACAATAATAATAAACATATTTAGTTTATCATCAAATTGTGTGGTGTTAATAATCCCTAAAACTTGTTTGTGTTTGAGTTGTCAAAATAAAAAAAATAGTATTAAACTATCCATAATAATAAATAATAAATCTATATTACATTCTCCATTTCTTCTTCAGTAAACTGTTGATATGGGTGTGCTTGTAAATATGCTAAATGTTGAGTTTCCGTTAAAATTGGCTGCTTTTTGGGACCACTCTGGGTCAGTGTAGCAACTTCTGGAGGAAGTGGATTTCGAACAGCGTCATAATGAAGCATAGTGATCATTTCTTGTTTAATCAATTCTTCAGCCTACATAATTATATTGTACAAATATTATAACTAATTATTTTTAACAGAATATAAAATAAATAATTACTCTTTGAAGATCTGTAAGAGGAGGCTCTGAGTTTAAAGGTCTTAAAACAATATTTGTGTCTGGTGGACGAGGTAAAAATCGTTGAATTACTTGAGATCGTAACTTCAATTCTAATTTTCCTGTAATATTTATAAGCCCATAATATACTTTACTTATGATAGACTAATTAAGTATTTGTTACTATATAATTAATAATTGATAGATTTTTCAAACTATTTTACATTGTTAACTTACGATGAGCAAGAAGTTCTTCAGCACTACGCATCTCTATATCGGATTGATCTTCCACAAAATCTTTTTGAATTTCAGTTTCTTCATCTTCAAGATGATCTTCAGGAACAACTATTTCAAAGTCATTTTTCGGCTGTGGCAATGTACTCAATCCTGCTTTCAATTGTTCTTTTACTTGATGTTGATAGTTTTTCATAGCTTGAGGAGTATTTAAAATATCCACTTCCATGGAATCTGAACGATTTATGCTTAATTGATCTCTTATAGGGGTTGGTGTTACCATACCCGCTTTTACCACCGATCGATCAGTTTGTGGTGTTTGGAAACCATCATTTGAAGCTTGAGAAAGTGGAGTACCTAAAATTGTATTAGGTGTTGTAATCAATTGCCGTTGTGGAGTAACGCCATTAAAATCAACATTTTGCAATTCTGTATTGAGTCCTCCCTTAAGAGGAGTGTCTACGTGTGTCAACGCCATAATATTCTGTGCATCCTAAGATAAAAGAAAAAAAACCATATTTACTAAATTAAATATCAGTTAATAATATAATTTTAAATTTTTTTGAAAATGTTGGTGTAAAAAACCTGTAAAACTTTATCAGTAGATAATGATGGAGTTCTAGGAGTACGGCTCGGTATATTATTAATAGATGGTGTATAATCTGATAATAATGCATCCGAAGCCTGCTGAGAACCATTTTCCATTGCAATTTCACGAGCCATTTCACTAGCCCGTCCCAATTTAACGACTTGTTGTAATTCCTTTTAATAAAATTAATTAATATTATTAAAACATTGTTTATTATGACAAAGACTAAAGATATTACTTGATCAGAAATTTGTGGTTCTGGTAGAACAAGTTTACTCATTTTCCTAATAGGTTCTTGGTTATTCAACATAGCTAAAGGAACTTCATTTTCTTTTCGTTGTTTGAGCTTTGCCTTGTCTTTCTTTCTTTCTCTCTATATTCAATTAAAATTTAAAAAAAATCATTAAAATATAAAAAATAAATACTTAAATTAAAATACCTCTTCAATTTCAACTCTTAATTCTCCATCTAAATTCTGTTGCCTTAATTTTCTAAAATCTGGTGCCAGTGGATCAACTTCTTCATTAGCAGTATCATAAAAGCCTAGAGCTGGTTTCTTTTCGAATGGAATTTCAGCATTATAATCTATGCCACGTTTTCTTTTATTGCCTCTTCCAACACCAATACCAGCTGCACGTAATTCCCTCCGTTTCTATAAATTAAAACCACAAAAATAATAAATGTATTAAAGAAACATCTTTCAAATAAATTACTTGTAAGGCTGCAAGTCTTCTAGCTTCTTCCAATTGCTTTTCACGAGCCTTACGTTTCGCTTTTTTTCCTTGAGTATTAGCTAAACGAGCTCTTGCTTCTGATAACATTTCCAGTTCTAAATAATATTTAGTAAATTGCTTTAATTAAATTTTACTTTGAATCTTAATAAAATATTTGAAAAGTGATTGTCACCACATATTATTAAAAAATAAAAAGAACTATTATAAAGAAATATTCATAAGACATTAATTATTCATTAATAAATAAATGAATTACAAAATCAAAGTCATTTAAATAACCAATACATAAGCACAATCCTCCGAAAATTCATATTTTTATGAGATGCACAAAAAATGAAAATTTATAAACCTAGTTCTATAATTTTTACTGTATCCTATCATAGTATACATATGTATCTTTTGAGATATGGAGTAGGTAAGGTCAATATAGGCAGTATACAAATGTTATAAGAGTATTTAAAATCATAAAATACTGCGGTTTAGTACTAGTCATATTTAAATAATTAACCTATGAATGAAGTATTTTTTAATTAAAAATATTCCTTCATAATATATTGTTACAATTTATTTTATTTTAAATTATAATAATCAGTTACCATCTTCATCCATATCTTTTGGATCTGGACGAGCTGGTTTTGTTTCAGGATTGGGATCGATTTCTCCAGGTTTTAGCTTTCTTGGATCATCTCCAACTTCTTCACCATCTTCTTTTCTTTGTGCTTGGTCTCTGAAAACATTAGAAAAAATATTATATTCCTATCAATTAATCCTAAAAACTAATTATACTTTATATCAGTGAAAACTGTAATTATTTTCTTAATAAAATAATAAAAGCAGTAAAATTATATAACAGAGAATATTAATATTAGGTAAAACTTACAATAAATATTCATATCTTTCCAAACATTGTGAAGCTGTACGACCAACAATTGGAGCGATTGTACGCCATTGTGTAGGCATGAGTTTAGCAAGATGTAAAAGTTTTTCATCTTCCTCTCGACTCCATTCAGTTTTTTTAATACTCGGATCAAGCCATTCAAACCAACGTGCTTTACATTGTTTGGCTGATTTACGATGTAATAATGAAGCAATACGAGACCATTGATTTTTGCCATATTTCATAACAGCCGCTTTAAGAATTTCATCCTAAAAAAACCAATATAAATGTTAAATTAAGAATTATTCCTACCTTATTTTCATTTATTTATCATAATTAAGTCTAAACCACAGTTACAAACTGTTTATCCATATACATACTTATAAATTATATATATATATTACATTTTAAGTATATAACTTTATTTAACTTTTAATTTTGTTAGAAAAATAATTCATTTCAATGATTGAATAATAAAAAAATTTATTAATTCAATTTATTATTAAAGATTCCGAGACTATTTTCTGAAATACAACTCTGTGATTCTCAATTAAACACTCAAAATAAATATATACATTCAAATGTCTATGGTTTCGAGTTTTAGACTGAATGAAGTTACTGCTTCGTGTTCTAAGTTTAGGTTGTAGTACCTAATCTTAAATATTGTATCAATGTAAAAATTATGTAAAACGATCAGTTAGTATTTTATTTAACAAACAAAATATATATATATATATATATACGTATATGAAGAACAGGATTTACAATTATTTCAATTGATTAATCTTACCTCGGTGTTTCGCCAAACACCACCTTTGATCATAATTCGAGGCATCTTCAGTGATGTTTTTATGTCTCGTCAAAATTCAATTATTTAAAATAATATACAGTATTATACAGCCGCTATACAGTAATCATTTTTTGTAAATCTCGGCACTCGCCACTCGGGGACTCGTGACTTTTGATAGTTAGATACATCGATGTTGAAATACGAAATTGATAAACGTGCAACACGAAGAATCACGAATAGTGTTGTTGTTAGAGGACCTTAACACTTCTACCACCATTTACGTTTACAACTTCTTGATTTGACACGGAAATACGGCAATAATATTATTGTTATTCGTGCTTTATCCACCATTCAGGATTGAAATTATAACCATTTACAGATCTGTGAAATGATTTTAAAGTTTACGGATTTTTATAATACCGTCTCATTCAATCTGCGGCAATAGTATATTTTATGTATTTTAATAAGTTTTTTTTTTATTTCATATTTGGCAATACTAGTGAAAATCCAGATTGATCAATGTCACAACAATTAATGATAAGCGATAAGCACCACGTGATAGTGATACGTGAAATAATCAAATAAATAATAATTAATGTTCAATTGTGCATGTTAAAAAAATGAATGCTTCGTTCTAAATCTAAGATTAAAAATTCTACATTTTTGTAAAGATTCCAAATTTCCAAAATTTAAAATGTCTAAGGAAGCAACAACCGTAGAAGTACGAGGTATGCCCAAATGTGGAAGATTTTGGAAAACTCCCAAAACTAAGTAATTTTAATTGTTTTTTTTTGAAATCACACCCTAATAAATTATTATTAATTTAATTCACCAATAACAATTTTAAATTAAAAACTTTTTTAAGGTTTTCATCTATTAATAAAACTAAAGGATTGAAATTGTCGTATGAGAGTAAGCAAAAATTGAGACAGGACATTAAAAAAACTAGAGAATTATCTAGATCTTTAATTAATGAAAGAAAAGCTGAAAATGAGGCTAGAAAAGAAAGAAGACGAGAAAACATCAAACGGCGTGCTGAAAATCAAAAGAAGTCTGAAGTTGTTCAACTGGTAATATTCATATTTAAATTAAATTTATATATATATATATATATATATATATTGAAGTATTTACTATTCAAATCCTAAATATTTTAATTCAAAATAATTTGTTAAAGTATGTATTTTTCTACTATTTTAAATCTTATAACATACTCATTATTCAAGATTTGAATGTATGAATTTTTTTTTATATATTTATTTACCTATAACTGTTTCAGATTAAAAATCCTGCAAAAATTAAGAGAATGAGGAAAAAAGCATTGAGGCAAATTGAAAAAAGAGATACTCTAAATATGAAATAATATGTTGTCAGATTTTATCGTTTATGAAATGAAATAAATAATTGTAAAAATCAGCTTGAATATAAATTATTTTGTATTTGTAGATTCTTTTGATTGATTTTTTTTTTAATTTCTTATGTTTTTAAATTATAAGTATAAGGAGTAAACATTTTAATTTTTATTTATTTTTGTGTCTGTGTACACAATTTTGATCAAGATTGCAACTAAACCTGGTACTTAATCTAATACTAAATCTGATAGGAAATTCAAAATGTCTTCTAGTTAGGTATCTTTGAAATGTAATTTTATGAATTTCTCAACAGATTTCTTAAAAATTGAAAAAATTCAATAAAAACTTTAGTATGGGTTTCAAACTACACCACCAAGTATTTATTCATTATTCCATTAGACAGCATTATTTATTAGTATAATACAATGCTTGGAAAGGTCCTTCAGAAAAGAAACTAGTTCTTTTCCTTGTTCTTAAATCAGGAAGATTATTTGTTCCTCAATAATTTTAAAATCTTTTCAATATATTATTTGTAATAAATTAAATTTTATATAATATACATAATTTTTAATTATTTTGTAATATATAGTAGATCTATTAAAAATTTTATTTTATTTTTAATATTATTTATTTATTTATTTATTTATCTATAATATAGTAACACCCTCAAAGGATAATATGGTACAGTAAGATAAAATTATTTTAAATTTTTAAATGTGAAGTAAAATTAAATAAATATAAAAAAAAGGGAATTTGTAGAATATAATGGTAATACTGAATACTTATAATGAATAGTTTAGGAATGATTATAACTTATACATACACAATATAAACAGCAATACAAATGAACCTATATACAATATAATTGATAATGTTTACAAAATATCAATTCTGTCCTATCTAAATTTTAAAATCATAGAAACTTTTTCTTTAGGTTTTAAAAATGATGTAATTGCTTTTATTTAAAAAAATCGTTCATGTTCCTTAAAAAAGTGAACCAATTCCAATATGTTCCTAAACATGAAAAAAGAACTACATTCCTGATAAGTTTGGGACGAGTTCCTTCCAAGCACTGGTATTATATTAGTTATTAAGTGTTTGCAGTGATTCAAAACATATACTGTTGGATACTTAAACTAGTATTTAATAATTTTCTATAAATATTTGAATGAAAATTTTTTGGTTAATAGGCACTAAAAATTTACAATTAACTTTTAAACCTACATAATTTACTACTTAGAAATTTAAAAATAAATTATCTATCCAACCAGAAACAGTTTTAACTATTAATGCCTTTAACTTAGAAATGGTTTTGTGAGAGCAATGAACATCCGCACTTTGGTTTCAAGTTAGAAAAAGCCATACAGCAATAGCATATAATCTACCTAAGAGACCCCTTATTTTTAATTCAAAATTACCCAGATATTTATAATTTAATAACAGGTTATTATTATTATTTATTTAATGAAATTCGAGGAAAACTACTATTATAAATTTTGAAAGTTCCTGGGTTTCTTTCCTATCTTTTTCCTATTTACATAGTTTTATATTCTACATGATAAAGTTTATAAGGTGACAAGTTAATTCAATGTATATAACTGTTAACTGTAATTAATGTAATACATGAATGTGAAGGTAATTGCAATTACATTTTAAGAAATTAACTTCAAAGTTCAAATGATTCTGGATTAATTTTGTTGACTAATCTATTTTGCAAACTTCAACAGAAGAAATTAACTTATAAAAATATTATTCAATTGTTATTTTATTCTATGTTTTAACTAAGCAATTGGTTTTGGTCAGTCCAATAATAATAGTAGGGATTGTATAAAAATTATATTAATTTTAACATTTTAATAACTATTCAGTTTGTAATAGGTACTTATTAATTATTATAATAGTGATTACTGATTTTCTACCACCAATTTGTGATTATTAAAAACAAATAAAATCAATGTATTTTAAAAAAGGAAACTTAGTTTCAAATTTATTGTCATAATTTTCTTATTGTCCAATAACACAATTAATATGACAGACAAAATCGTCATGAACATAAATAATATTTATAGTCATATAATAAAACTACATAACATATATATATATATATATATATATATATATATACATATATTTGTTACATTGTTATATTCTATTACCTAATAACAACAAATTTAAATTAATAATTAACATAGCATAATAGTTAGTCATAATATGGTAAAAAGTTAAAGCTTAAGGACAGAATAATGAAGGTATAAAATATATGAACATCAAAACAATACAAAAAATAATAAATACTATCATAGTCCAGTATAGTAATAAGTGGCATGGTGTAGCGGAATGGTTTCCCGCAGTCACTCTTAGTGCTGCGGTTAATCACTGCCTAACGCTACTAGTAGTCAGATGAATGACCATAAGACTTTAGCGGCATTGTCCATGTTTACACACATACACTATCCACGTGTTTAACCCCAACAGTTCCTCTAGCATAAATAAAATAAACTTACATGTAGAATTAATAGCTAATGTAGCCAGACACTACTAAAAAGTAGATCAATGAATAAAAAATAAAATAAAAATAATAATATGTAATATAGCTATATATTTATTATAGTTTAAATATTACTATTTTGACTTAAAAATATGATTAAGTGTTTATGTTATACAATGGTTTCATTTGAATACAAATATTTGTTTTTCAATAAATCAATATCTCAAAATAATTATCTGGATTTAAATAATTCAGCTGTTTTCAATGTTGTCCATTTATCTTTGAAATAAATAGTAGATAGTGTTCAAAATAATATTTCAAACTTATCTTTTAATACAATAGCTTTTAAAATTGTGAATTCACGATAAATGTTATGTTGAAATGAAATAGTGTAAATTAATTATGTAACTATTAAATCAACTGTAAAAAAGTATTTTTATAATGCTTAAACGGCACATTAGTTATTTAAGAGCAGGCGGAACTGAATGGGTTGTATTTTAAGATTTTGTTCGTTTTTCTGAGAATGATACTATGTTGCTTTATTCTCAGAAGGTCCCCCACCAAATCAACTGTCCAGGAACTAAAAACACCAGTGGGCAGTGGCAGCTTAACCCATATTGTTCATGGACTACTATAACTTTCCACAGAGAATTCTCTCGAAATATTAGATTTTATAGGAATGTATGTTTTATGATTTTTTTCCTTGTCTAAAATTAACTATATTATTTAATTACTTATAATATATAATAGTAATACAAATGTAATTAAATTTAAGAAAAGGTTAAGTTTTGCTGTAAAATTTTAATAATTTAATTAAAAATAAATAAAAAATGCGAAATTCAATAAAAAAAATTTAAAAACTACACATTTTTAAGATTAAAAGAACACCTAAAATATTATAAGAGATGATAATGAATATCATTATAATAACTTAGTATACCATTTGATGTTAAAACGTATACTTAATATAAATAATCGTACGCAGAATGAATCCTTAAAAAATATATAATAGTCCTACATAATAAAAACAAGCTAAAATTATAAACAATTTAGGAAGTCAATAAATGTTTAAGATCAATAATTCAAATACTGATGGATTATTATCCATGATTCTATGTTAACCAGTAATGGGTCTAATGATGTTCCATAAGCTAGCATATGATCCAAAACCGAATCCAAGAAAACCAATTATTATAATAATAATATCTTTGATAAACATGATCACAAACTCTTTGCCCGAACAATGATCCCAGAATGTCATTAGTTCAATAATTGGTGGGAAAATCAATGCTAGTGCACAGCTGCTAAAGGATCCCACTAGAGAAATGACAGCCGATAGGTTCGGAATAGCAGCTGCTAAAGCGACTGCAAAAAATAATATTTATAATATAATATATATACAATTTTACTTAATAAATATTCAAATGTAAAAACTTACATGTAAGAGTGACAAGAAATACTCTGATACTCAGTTCAGCATTACGTTGGCTAGACTGTGAGTGAAAGTATCCTTTTAATGCAGGCCACACAATACCGATTGGAACATAGAATTGGAGACCATAAGATAAAAATATTGAAAATGCCATTGCAGCCCTCACACTCTGTGCCAACCTGTAAAAATAATAACAATAAATTGCAAAACTTATGAAAGTACTTAATTTTATACTATATACATTTCTTTTTGAAGTACCTATTTTCTCTAGACTAATAAATGAGTAATTAGGCTCTTTTATCTAAAAAATGGTTAATACTATTTATTCCAATTAAAATAATTAATTTAAGAATTTCATAAGTTCAATGTCCTCTTCTAAGGAAAATGGGCAGTACTTTTAGTTAGTATAATCTGTGGCAAGATTATGAATACATGCCAATTAAAATGATTTTTTTTGTAAAAATAACTATATAGGTTATAAGATAAGAAATAAAATTCAAACCTTTAAAATATGGGTATAAGACACTATATGAATAAATTATTGTTTAATAAGAAAAATATTAGCTTACGATTAATTGTTTGAAATGTTTGTATATATTTATTTGATGAAAATAATAATATATGCAGTCCCACCAAATGGCCCTAACTTAAGATGAAAACTAAAAGATCACTTGTAAATATACAAAAAGTATGTTACTTAATACTAATATTATAAAATTTGATAAAATAATGCAAGCGTAACCTTTAGAAGTTATTAGTTAATTAAAATACAAAATAATAATAAAAGAATATAAAAAGTATTTTTGTATGATTCGACAAATGACCATAACTTTGGTTCTGTCCATTATTTTTCATTTTTTTTTTTTTCAACTAAGATTATAGTGCTGCGTTATAACAAAATTATATTAAATTATTTTTTCATCATTGGAACTCGATTTTGAAAATCTAAAATTTTATTTTCCATTAAAATAAAAATAGCTATTTTGTAAGCTGGATTTTTGGAAAATTGATTGTATTTAAATATCTTATTTATGTTTGGTCATTAATTTATTATGATTTTTAAAACTTTTTTAAAATTTGAATTTAATTATTAAAACTATTGTACAATTATTGAAACATTCCATCATGATTAGAGAAGGTTCTATCTAAATTAATGGTGATATATAACATGCGATAAAATTATTTCATATACAATATTATTGTTAATTTTTTTAAAAACTTAAAAAAATCATAAAAAATGAATGGATAATCCTTTATTAGAGTTTAAGCATTAACATTTTTTTAAAAATCCGTGTCACAAAATAACTATTTTGAATTTTTTTTTAACAATTGAACAAAATTTGAAATTTGAGAATTTGAGTTTCAAAAATAAAAAAAATGTAATATAACACAGTATAATATAATTTATAAATTAAAAAAAAAAGTGAAAAATAATGATCACCAAGGAATTTTACCTATACTAGCATTTATCACTAGGTCTGCAATAGCCACCAAAAAGTCTAAGGTACTCTGGTCGGTACTTGGGTACTTGTGCAGTGTTCAGTAGGGCTTCCATCACCATTATAACTTATAATTAATAGTAAAAATTACTGAAATATCAACTCAACTAAGTGTATATGTAAAAGGTAATTTTTTTCAAGAACACCCTTAAGAGATGTGATGTAGAAAAGAAACCCTGATTTCTATTCAAATAACAAATTCATACACCAAATAAACAAATGTCGTTAAGCATAGAATTTGTATTTATATTAAGTTTAATTGAGAAGAAGTTTAAACCTATATACAATTTATTAAAAGTTCTTCCAAAATCTACTAGTTGGTAAGATAAATATAATTTTCATGAATAATTTTTTAACTGTTACAGAGTACTGTGGTTTTTTATTTAATATATTAAGAGTAGTTAAAAAAATATTTTCATATTTGACTATTTTATAAAAATATATTGATATTGATGAAAAGACTCAATCATTCCCATGATTTAAAAAATAATATATTGTTATGTTAAAAATTATAGCCACTGCCATTGTATTACATATCGTAATGTAAAAATTTTAATAATTAATTCTATTTAATATAAGTTTAATTAAAAAATAAGTCAATTTGTACTTACAAATCTTGACCAGGAAGATTTAATGTAATACTTCCTAATCTAACAGCTTCACCATAATGCAAATAACCAAAAAATCCAACAGATGTGTAGAGAAAGGTTACAATCACCATTCCAGTGTTTAAAACCCCAGTCGTTCCACCAAATGCTGATGGATCTTTCATGTTATTTTCTAAAGGCAAAACCTATAAATTGATTTACATAAAATAATTACACAATACAGTGTATGCAGTATAGTAGAATAATAATATACCATTCCAATGCCTTCAAAAGCGTAAACTGCAGTTCCAAAATAAAGTGGCAACTGTTCCCAGGATGAAAAAGCTTTGACACTCGATGTTGGTGGGAGATCTTGAAGTAAGTAGAAAAATGTTATTCCTAAACCAATCACTGTTAATATTGTTGCTAAAAAAGATGCTGGAGTTAGATACTTTAAGCTCTTCACACAATTCAAAAGTATCATAGGTACCAAGAGTATGACCAAATACGATTGAACAGACATATAAAAGAAGTAATGACATATCACCTGAAAATATTTTATTGTATTAGTATTTTATTTTTAATAATTTTGTTTATGATCATACCTCTTGTAAATTAGTGGCCACAAATAAAAAATATACACAACAAAATCCCAACTGAGTCAGAACTAGAAAAGTATTAATAAATTTACTAGCAATTGTTGAATATTTTTGTAATTTGGATGGTCCATATTCAAAAGCCATTTCTGCAACATTCGGAAAAGAAAGAGATGGACTTTGTGTTCTGACACATAATTCATGTGAACATCGCACCTTAAAATAATAAAAAAAATTTAAGTATAATGTATAATTCATAAAAGTTTGACAAATGAATAACATTTTTAGGTTCATACCAACATATGCATACAATGTGTGCAAATAGCTCCTAAAAGTGTTGTACACACTAAACCTACAACCCAACCAGAGTTTCTGAATGCATCAGGCATAGCTAAAATTCCAGTACCAATATTTCCTTTTAATAAATGTATCATAGTATCAAAATTCCTAGAAAAAATAAAATATATATACACTTTTAATGTTTTAAATAAAACATACAATTTATGGTTAATTTTAACTTGAATGCTTAATAGTTTAACAATTTTAAATATTAATAGATTTTAAATGTTACTAAAATAAACTCAATCAGTAATCTTCTATAATGTATAAATAAATACAGTAGAATCTCAGTAATTCAACAAATATCAGACCCGGGTACTGCCAGATTAAAGAGGGTTCGTATAAAAATGCATTTTAGCATATTATACTAAAAATGAATAACCTAATTGTATTTTATTATATTATAAATACATACATCCTAATTTATTACATATTGTAATGAATTAATCTTTTGATAGGACAGGTTTAAAAAAATTATCAATTTGATTTTGTTTTTTGTTTTGAATAAAAATAAAATATCTCATACGTTTATTCGGATTTAATCAGTTAGGTACTTTGTTTTATCTAAGTTTTAAATAATGTTTACAATAGTAATTTTATGGTTATTCACTAGATAAATATAAGTTAATATAGCCAGATCACTGGATGTACCAAATTATGGAACAGCCAGATTACCGAGATTTTAATGTACTCTCTTCATCAGTCATAAACATAGAAAGTTAACAATACTGCTTCTAATCGTTTCAAACAATTTCTATTATGTCACATAACATCAATTATTACCATTCAAGACGGAAACAACTTTCCTTGTCCGTTGTTTAAAAAGATTAGAGTAATAGGATCTTTGAAATATCTTCTTATAATATTGACTTAACTGCTAGTTCTGTCACTTGACAGTGGACAAATTTTATTATTTTTCTTATGTTTACTTATGCCATAAAATTATATAAAATATTGTCAACTAATTAGCGTCTAATATTCATGTACTATAGATTATAAAATTAAAAATTATAATCTCAAATAAAAGTAAAATAATTGGCATACAATTCCCAACAATCTAAACTTAATTAACCCATTAGAAAATATAAGCTACATATAAACATAAAAAACATGTGGTACTATTACATTACCTATGCAATTTTTTATTTTCAATTTGAATAATTAACCTTTGTATGTGTGGTGATAAACAATTTATATCTAACAATAAACAAATAGTTTTTAAAGATTAAATAACATGTGAATCATATGTCCTGATTTATGTAGATTAATAGTTTGGTATTTTTTTTTTATCTGTTAATATTTATTTAATAAATAAAAAAATAAATACAATTATATGAGATTATTTTAAATTTAAACAATATTTAATTAGAATTAATATTTAAGGACAATAATATTATAAATATATAAATGAATATATTTCAAATTGTAAAAAATAATTATTATAACTTACGATGTTGGATTTTCTAACTGTCTATTAAGTAATGGATTGAAATCTGAGGTTGATTCATTAATACCACAATTCTTTTCTCTTGATTCACTTAGTGGACCACCAGGAATATTTGTATCTGGTAATGTTCTAGACAATGGCGAAGGAAACCCACTTCTAGAATATTAAAATAAAAGTGTTGTAATTTATTTAAAATTACATAATGAAATAATTTTGCTTTATAACATTGGCAGTAATGCTGCAATACTATCAATGAAATCATAACAAATTTTAATAATATCATTTTTGTTTGTAAATTAATACTGATAGTTTCTGTATACAATTTAGTTTTATTATTGTAATATGATTTACTCTAAAATATTTTCATGGAAATATAAAATATCAGTAGTAAAATATTGAAAGAAAACTAAACATGAATAGTTTTTATAATAGAAATGTAATTTTAAAATTTACTTTTATTTGGAATAATTTTATAAAACTGTTCATTAAAAACTAAACAACAATAAAAATTAACTTACCCATTTTGGTTGTAAAGTATAGCTGTGCCAGTTAAAAGTGGTTTATCTTCATTAACTCTGGAAGTCTTAACAGTCATTTTATCACATTCAACCTGTAACATAATTAAACATAAGTACTAAATTTGTCATATACTAATGAAATAAAAATATTTTTTTACAATACAAAGAAAGATTTATAAGTGTAAAAAAAGAGTAAACTGTTGCTTTATACATTTCAATTAATAATACATTTAAATTAAACTAATATTTATCATATATTTTGTATACTTTACAATTAATTAATTAATTAATTTCGAGGCATTTACATTCATAAAATAATTTTAAATAATATTTTATATTGTTTAACAAGTAATAAATGATAAAACTTACTTTCAATAATTTAAAATAGTATAATTTAAAAAGCTAGAATAATAAACTATGATTAGTTACTTTTAATTAAGATAGTGTTTCAAGTTTGATGGTTGTAATTTAAATGAAAATTATCTATTGAAACTACTTCATAATATAATACATAATATACTTATACATACTCCTACTCCAAGTTGTTATCACAGCCACATGTGGCATGAAGAGACTATGCGAAAAAAATTAATAATGATTAAATAATAATAACCAAGTTAAAAACAATTTAAAAAAAGTATAGTACAAATCAAGGTGATACATACATTTATAAATTTTTTTAACCAATAAGTTAACACAAACAGCCATTTGTTTTTTGTTATGGTAGTGATTTTATTTGAAAAACAATTTAAAAGCAATTTTAAATATTAAAGATTAATAGGTCTACTATTATAAGTTTTGCATTAAATGTTCAAGTCATAAAATACAAAATTATATGTTGGGTCGAAAATATATTCAAAAGCTTGATAACATTATTAGATTTATCATTAATGTTGAAGAATGTACTAAATTAATAGTTCCTTACAAACTACAAAGCTCAATTGATAAACAAACGATGATATATTTTAAAGATATTTATATATATATTGAATTTAATTAATTAAAATACTAAGAAATAAAGATAATTTCTCAACAATAAAAATAAACATACTATCTAAAAGTCAAATGTGTCAATATGCACATTTTCCATTCCTATGTCCTTGGTATAATTAATACATATGTACAATATCAAGATTTGAATTATGTAAAGAAAATTTGGCAGAAAAAAATTCTATTGATTATGTGATTTATAATAATTAATTTACAGAAGTGTATATCAGTTCTTATAAACATTAGTACAAACTATAATTAAAATTAAATAATTATAATATTTAAGTAAATATTTGATTCTCAATAGCTTTCTAGCTAAGGAATATTTAAAACTTTTTTAATTTTTTTAATTTTTACATTAAATATACAATCTATACAGAGTAGCACAATATGTGATATGGGTTACAAAAATTGATTTTCATGAATAAGAAGTCACTCATTAGTGACACTTAGCTTGTAATTAAAATTTAAAATCAAGTTTTGGTATTCTATGTTTAATGTGTTTATATAGTTCAATATAAATAATAATTTAAATATTATAAGGGTTAAACTTAAACTTAAAATATTTTATAAATTACTAATTTCATAAATAGTATAAGAAGAAATGATGAGACATCTAAACATTGCCCTAGTCATTTTTATTAGGTAAATGAAACAATTCTGTTGTACTAATAGAAAATTCAATAAAAAAATTATATATAAATACATATATAATATAATATATATATATATATAATTATTTTGCAGAAAAAAAAGATTTTACACAAAAAAAGCACTGTTAAGAAAAAACTAAAACTAAAATAATTAGCATACAATAATATTAAATATCAATGCAATAATAAAAATTTAATTAATTGTTTAATACAGGTAGTCGGTATTACCTTTATACATTAATTTAACGACCAATAACTAACCATAATTCTACTTTATTAAAAATTAAAACTGTGGTAAGCAGCTGCTTAATAGTATATAATATATATTCTAACCAACATAATAAATGGTTTGTTAAATACATATATTTGATTAAATATAATCTCTAATTAGTGATCACCAAGCACTGAAAGCTCGAGAAAAAAACGCCTAAGTAATTAAGTCAAACAATTTGACCTTTGAATGGGTTTTCAACCAAAATTTGTAAGATAAACAAGCAACATGTATGCAACATGAATTATTTTCAATGCCTACCTATATCATTTGAAACAAAATAATTTACATGAAATCAATCTTATCATATTTTATTAGATACGATTATATTATTATATAATAATAATTTATATAACAAAAGTATTTAAAGTCTTATAATCAAAAAGATTTATAAAATATTCATGATAAAGAGATCTTATATTTTCTTTATAATCAGTTTTCATTTAATTGTTAAGTACTATTACTAAATTAATTAATTTGTGAGAATTTACTGAAATTACTCACTTGGCTTGGTTTGGTGGTCTGGACTTTGATATGATTATCATTAATGCCGAAGTCCCCATTGTTCTCAGACTATATCAAAACAAAAATTATCCAATCAATTAGTAATAATGTATTGAATTACAACTAATATGATGTCATTACAATAGCTATAAAGTATATCATATAAGTAATCATTATAATCACAACATTAATACTCACAATCATATTAGTTAAAAATGAATTGTTTCTTTTCTAATTAGAAGTATTAAAATTTTATTGGTGAAGGTTCAAGGTATTGTTCAGTTTTATCAATGATTTTCACAATCTTCCATGCAGTCGACATCATTACTGATAAATAAAACCAACCACGCACGTTCCAATGAATTCTAGTCGACGACAAAGAAAATTTGTTAATCAAACGACAACAAACCGAACACAATGGAAATCAATTGTCAACGGTGGCTCGTTTACAGTCGTTTCTGTGTCAACAAATGATAATGCACGAATGGTACATTGATGCAGCACTTCGGCAGTGTTATTATTGTTCTGTGGTGTTACTACTACTAAATACTAATACCGTTATCTCATCCTTCTCATTATCAACGACCAGCGAAAGTGCTCAGCTGTAATCAAACAAACCAGGAAATGTCAAATAATATTGACATATTGTGCAATGTACATAATACAGGTTCATTTATTTTTTATAATATTGTTGGTAAAAAAATTAAACCTTTGCGCGAATCAAATACTATAATCACAGAATATTCAGTGCTATAATTATTGTACAACATTTTTCATAGGTCAAATAACAGACGAGTAAACCTACGTCGGCACGTCGCGTTGTTCACGAATCACGACCCCTGTCTACAACTATTTAGACAATTATCAATAAATCCATAACAAAAAATGATTTACCTACTTTGTTACGGACAAATCTGTCTTTGTTTTAATAACGAATAGTTTTACGATGAGGAATCGATGAATCAAATACACCCACACGTACATAGTTGAAGGTACAACGGTAAAACGCCAACGAAAATAATGAAACTTTTTTCTTGTGCAATATTATAATGTAGGTCATTGACTCATCATTACCTACGGGTCGTCCGTTACAGTTTTTGTGTTCATACCATCATGAATTCAAGAACATTGCAGTTGTGCGTGTTTCGTACACATCTTGTACTATATTATTTTATCTAATAACAAATACCTAATACAATATAACTAAAAACCATAAATATTATTTTATTGTTGTACGAAACAATAAACATATTTGTTAACCATAACCTGTTTTTTTATTAAAATAAATATTTATAATCATTCAGCCTAGACTCAATATTATACTATAACTTTAAGGTCAAGTGTACGATTATTACAAAAAACCGTAACCTGTGTCCTATACGGGTAAATTTCATGCAATACGTTAAGGCATGACATATGACGCAATATATATGCCATTGGCACAGCACAAAAGAAAAAATTCGATAATTAATTGCGAATTGTTATTCCAAACAGAAAATGTATTAAAAAGCAACGTTATTTTGAATTTTTATTTGAAACCTTATCAGTAATTGGTTAATATTTGACATTTTTAATTGTAATATTATTAAATATCAATGCAGCTATAACTGTATAAGTCACTATATGAGATGATTCTAGTACATAACTTTATCAAAATACCTATATATACTATCAAGCTTATTGAAGCGTTAAGCATAGGTTTGACGTATATTATTATTCACAATTAGTAAAATTTAGGTACTTATACCTAAATCTTGAAAAATATTGCTTGCAAAAATAAGAGAGGTTATTGTAACAGATTTTTAGCTTCTGAACAGAGTGATAGAATCTAGCTATTGGTTATATAATGATGTGTTTTTTTATTTTTGTGTCATCACGTTTTGGGACAGTAAAAATGCTAGAAAAAGGGGGATTTTTACGCAAAATAAATTTTAGATTCTGAACGGAGTGATGGAATCTATTGATTTTACATTGATGTGTTTTTTTTTTGTGTCTGACGACAACTTTTTTTGCAGTAAAAATGCTTCGATTTGCTTATACAGCAACTTTTCTGAAAGGAAAGTGAATGTAAATGGTACTTGGGCGAGTCAAAAATCCAACTTTTTCAATACTTCAAACGAAAATCCGCAACAATTTTAAATTTTCATCAAATTTTTATATTGGCGTTCTCTATACATGGTTAAGTTTTCAAAGTATTTTGACATATTTTGACTTATTTATAGACAATTTAAATTTTCGATTTTTGTAAAAAAAATTTTTTTAAACATCTATAAAATTTAATTGGCTGGCCGAAAACTCTCGTAAATTTAATAAAAGGTATATAATAAGCTTAACTTATCGTCACTAAAAAATATCAGAGATGGTTTCTCTCAAATTTTTTTTATAAGCCCATAAAGCTCAAATTTGTATAAAATGTGTCAAAATCACGATAATTTGCAAGTTATTTTATAGATAAAAATTCATAAAAATTTTTCTGTTTATACTTTTATGTTATATTTATATTTTTATGACCATTTGAAATTTAAATTTTTACGAAATTACATAAAATAGCAATTTATGGTCAAACGGTTTTAAATATTTGTTATAATTCAAAAAGTATAAGTCGTAGAAACTTGAAATTTTCACCAGTTATTAAGATAGGCATTTCCTTTATGTCATATTTTTTTCAAAATATTATATTGATTTTAAAGCCACTTATAGGCATTTACAAAATTCGAATTTTTTACATTTTTTTTTTATAATCGGTGATAAAAAAATAGACTTTTACAAAATACTTGAAAATTTAATAGAATATTCCGCACAAGTAGTTTTTATTGTCATTCAAAAATCATCAAAATCTATAGGCACAATTTTTTTTATAAGCGTTTGAACAGCGAATATTGACATAAAATTACATGTAAAATATAATAAAATATATAAAATTCTAGACTGAGAAATCATATAGTTTTTCTTAAAATGCTCTAATTCAAAAACGAAAAACCGCAACAACTTGAAATTTTCACCAAACCTTTATATTGGTGTTCTCTATACATGGTTATGTTTTCAAAGTATTTTGACTTATTTATAGACAATTTATATTTTCGATTTTTGTAAATTTATTTTTTTAAACATCTATAAGATTTAATTGGCTGGCCAAAAACTCTCGAAAATTTAATACAAGGTTTATTATAAGCTAACTTATCATCACTAAAAACTATTGGAGATCATTTCACTCAAATTTTTTTTATAAACCCATAAAGTTGAAATTTCCATAAAATATGTTAAAATCACGATAATTTGCAAGTTATTTTGTAGTTGAAAATTCATAAAATTTTTAATGTTTATACTTAAGGCTCAAAATTTTAACACTAGGTTATCCATAAGCTAATGTTCAAAAATATATAAAAAAATTTCTATTGGACTTAAAAGAAAAAATTTTATGACTGTATGAAATTTAAATTTTTACGAAATTGCATTAAAATTCAATTTAAATATAAAATACTATATTATTATATACACATTTAAGACAAACATATTAACTCCGTTTAGAATCGTTATTCGTATACAATGATATCTATCATTGCATTCAAATTTAACAAATCCATTGTAATAATGACCTATCCTATAAACGAGGTACACTCCACTCCCAACTGTACAGCAAAGCGAGGCCCACCCGTTCTTTTTTTTTTTTTGAAGTATCTATAAAATTTATTTGGCTGTCCGAAAACTCTTGAAAATTTAATTCAATTAATTATAAAAAATTTTCTAAAAGGAAACTTTTTTATGACAGTTTGATATTTAAATTTTTACGAAATTGCATAAAATAACGATTTATCCTTAACCGATTTTAAATATTTGTTATTGTTCAAAAAGTATAAGTCGCAGAAACTCGAAACTTTTACCAGTTGTTCAAATTGGTATTTTATTTAAGTCATTTTTTTTTCCAAAATATTATACTGATTTTTAAGCAACTTATAGGCATTTAAATTATTCGATTTTTTTACATTTTTATAATTTAATCATTATTCAAATCGATGCATATGAATGACAAAAGAAAATCAAACATGTAAGTAAAATAATAACATCACTTTAGTCTGTGAAACGTTAAAAAGTGTTTTGTAAAAGTATTCTGGATACGTGTAATACGTATGTGTGGATAGATGCCAGTGTAATTTAGATAAATATCATCCGAAACATCAACAAAATACTTTGTTACAAAAAAAAAATAGTTTAGTCATGGCCATTGGCACTTAGAAGGTAGATATATATACAACTAAAATGCTACTCATACCAAAAGTGTAAAAGCAGTATTCCCATTACATAATAGTGTTATGATTAGCCTGCCTTGGCGTCTTGCTATCCTCGCCCACACACCACTTACAAATACTGCTACTAAGTTACTCATATAAATTCAATCCTAAAATTGTCAGTATTAATATTTCTAGTATAATTTTATGATAATAATCTAGTTTACCACTTTGTGCATTAATATACTTATATTATATTTATAGTATTGTATAACTGTGTAAAATAATATATAAAATATATTGTAATTATTATTATTATTTTGGTTATTTACTGTTGTTATTTTTATAAATTATCGAAAAGTACTGTACCATGGCTCATTTTAATAAATAAAAAATATGAATTCCTATTCTTATTAGGATAATATTTTTATCATTATACATATTTTACAAATTCAATGTATTACTAAGACTGATTATCTTCTTTTTTATTGTTTAAAATATATAAAGATTTTTCTATAATTATTTTGTAAATTTATAGAAATAAAATTCCTTCTAAAATAAGAGTCATCACTCATCATATTGAAAATGGCATGACAGGCTAGCTCTATAAAAATTGCCAAAACAAAGCTTCTAATTTATTGTGTTAATTTATTTATTATTTATTATATTATTAATATTATCTATTTTCTTACCGCACTTGGTACGAAACGCAGCCAACCCATGTGTTTATTGAGATTGTATCTATACGTTTTCTTCCATGTTCGAACAAAGTTGCGTAGCGAACCGACCGAAGTATCATATTATTATTATGTGTAAATAAATATATTCTTATTTCTTATAACAGTTATAACACATTTCTGTCTATATTATATTATTGTCCTTGTCCACATAGGTACAAACATCACAGTATACTAATATTAACCCTTTAATAATTCTGGTCTTACAGTACTTCATAAATATTATTTGTCTAATGTCATTTATTCTTTATAATATATAATAATAAAAAAAATCAATAAATATATGAATTAATAGTTTATTAAACATTATGAAATATTTTTCACAGTGATTAAAAATAAAAATGACAGGTTTCGAAAAAAATGTTCAGTCAGGTACAAAAAGTGCATAATAATATGGATATTACTATAAAATATTATATATTATGTGTATGGTTTAAGTTATATTGGATACATCGTAGAGCCGTACAGAATTTTGCCTTCCTGGGATAACAAAATTGAGTTGCCCCCTACGACCTATAAGAAATGTTATACACATTGTTATGTAAAATAATATATTTAAAGGCAGTTGTAAAATTTGCCGCCAAGGGCAACACGGGACCGTTGCCCCTCCCTAAATTCGGCCCTAGATACATTTCGAAAATTATTTTTTCACTTTTTTTCAGAGAAAAATGGAGTAAAAAATTATACCGCAAAATACGTACTTCAGGGGATTGTAACTTGTGAGCTATGATTTTTCGTCTCGCAACGTAGGAATTTAAACGTTTCTATTTCCAACGTACCGATCAATAACAATTTTGAAAATGGATTTGAATTCATTAAACCTCTATATAGCACTATAGATCGCCCATATTTTTAAAAATATGCCTAAAAATTAACTTTTGTTGATTTTCATGATTCCAATTTGTTTAAATATATTTTGTAAAATGTTAGGGGGGCAAAATCAAATAAGTGGAAAATTTGATCTAACGCCTCTAACGACTTAACGACGAGTTTAAATCAGTTTTCAAAATTATTATTGCATTAATCGAACGATCCGTACGTTGGAAATAGAAAACGTCTACATTTCTACGTAGCGTGTGTGATGGACAAAGACAGAAAATCATTGTCACCGATTATAGTGCCAGGAACGGTACTGGGGGTCCAAATTGTTCATAATTTTATTCATTTCACATGAGACAATAATATGACTACGGGGCAAAACTTGTCGCGGCGAACCACCATTTTCACAAACATAACTGACAGCGACACCTAACGGTAAGAACATAAAAACGTAACCACCATCATGCTTTTCAATCTTCATCCGTAAACGGTACACCCGTGCCGTATACTCGTACCTCACTTTGTTCTTACAAATCCGTTTGTATGTTTTTGATCATCATAAATAGGTAGTGATATTATTTTCGGTCCGCCTCTGCACACGGCCAACAATAATTGTTAACAGTACGGGGAATAACACCGCATTCGAAAATCATCGCTGTGTTTACAATTTTCAATTTTCATCCGTTCCAATCCGTCGAATATCCTAGTCAAATTTCAAAATGGTTGCGTTCTCGGGATCCGGCGATTCCAAACAGGCGACAAATGCCTACAAGGACAAAAGCAAACCAGCCGAAATACGAAAAAGCAACATCACCGCCGCCAAAGGTTTGTTTCCGGAACTCCTAAAATTATCTCCTACTTGACAGGAATACTGGTACGTTTCCTCAGGAATGACACTATCGAACGAAATACCGGTTCGGTTAGTACCATTCGATTAGAACAATTTTTTTTATTTTTTTTATTATGATACCCATCGAATTCATTGCGAATAAATTTTGTCAATAACAAAATTATAACGGTTCAGTGGTTAAATTTCAAACGTAATGAAATACAAAATCGAAGTTTTCCAACCAACCTACGTGTTTTACAATGATTTAACAATCGGTGAATCATGTATTATATTTTTGCCGTGTAGTTGTTACACTGTACCAAATTCTGTAATTTGTTCTTATAAGTAACTTTGTACATTTTTGAATATTATTGATTGTATTGTTTTCATATTTTAGCTGTAGCTGATGCTATCCGCACAAGTTTGGGTCCCAAAGGCATGGACAAAATGGTAAATATTTATCATGTTTTGCTGGTATCAATATAGCTAACATATAATACGTATAGTCTGATCATGCTAATAGATACCTTTAAATTTATTGGCTCGATGTCTGGATTGAAATGGTGTTTTTTAGTATTTTTTACTTTTTTAAAGCAATTTTTATATAGAAAGTTTTTTTTGTATCTTGAAATTGGCTGTATTATCCATTTTTTTAAACAAGTTTTTTCTACTTATAAAATTGACCAAATTTTAGTAAGTTAAAATTTGAGTTTCCTCGTGATGTTATAAACATGATTTTAATCTTCATGACATAACAAAATACAGGCAGCTTACGATACTTTGAGGAATCTCTACAGCCACTACGGCCTAATTTTTGAAGTGATATGAATAAAAGTATATTGAGAAAATTGTAAGGAAAACATTGAACCATTCATAAAGTTGCTTAATACATTTTATTTTTTATTTTATTAATTCTGGTGGTTCTAAGTGTAAATATTTTTGCATTAACTCAAATTTGGTCAAAAAAATATAGGATTGCCATTTAAAAAAATATTAGTTGTATTTTGTGTGCATAAACCAAAAGTATTAAACATTATGAAATAGTATAAAAATGTGTATTTCTGTATTCCCTACCTCTTGAAAACCTCACTTCAATCTGAGGTACCGAACAGAGATTTCATTTTATATAAGAATAACCTCTAAAAATTGAATAATTAAAATTGAAACTTAAACTTGCAGTGATTAAGCCAATTTTCATGATACTATCAAAAGTTTATTTAAAAGTTGGTGAATCCGAATCTGAAGTTATATAGATATTTCCTTTTATAAAATACAAGTTTTATTGCGCAGATATTTAGTGGTTTTTATTAGTGTAATCACTCTGTGTATTTATATAAGGCTATTTTTTTAAAATCTGCATTTTCCCTAAATTATTTACTTATAATCCTTTTTTAAGATTCAATCTGCTAATGGTGAAGTGGCTATAACTAATGATGGTGCTACAATTTTGAAACAAATGAATGTCATACATCCAGCAGCAAAGATGGTAATTATATTTAAGTTAATTTTGATTATTTGTATAATGATAAAAAAAAATATTCTTAAACTGCATATTATCTGCATGTTGCAGAATATCTTAAGACTACAGCATATATACTATTTATGGCCTTACAATATTAGTTTAACTTGATTTTAAACTTTATGTACCTATAAGTGTTCAGTGATTTTTATCTTGTTTCATGATTTCATACTTATATCATTTTACATGTATCATCTATAAATAAAATCTACCAATCTCCTGTATTAACAATATTACAATTATTTGTTATTAAAATACCACCAACCATTTAAAAAATACTTTTAGTTGTTTATTTGAAAATGTTTCTTAAATTTAGTTCATATCATAATCTATAACATGAGAAATTTTAGAATTTTTCTAATGAAAACAATTTTTTTTCCAATAAAAATAATTTCTTGTTTGATGGTTGGAATTTTTTTGTGTTTTAAAGATTTCAGTGCCTTATGTAATTATATCTCGACTGTTATAAGTTTTAATTATATATTGGGTGTAGAACCAAGATTTAAACATTAAATACTTAAATGGTCATGCTATTGCGAGTTGTGACTGAAAAAGAAGTTAGCAGAACTGTTGATTGATCAAACTCTACTATACCATGTCTCTGATACTTAAACTTCTGACTTCTCTTAAATACAATTTTTTAATTATGTTTATTGAAAAAAAAAGAAACAAATTTAGATAATTGATTTATCAATAATATATTAATTCAATTATTGTATGCATTATAATTATAATTTCAACACTCACATCTTTTTTCTTTTTTCAGTTAGTTGAGCTGTCAAATGCTCAAGATGTTGAAGCTGGAGATGGTACAACAAGTGTTGTTGTTGTAGCTGGAGCCTTATTGGAAGCTTCTGAAAAACTTTTGCAAAAAGGTATTCATCCTACAGGAATTTCTGATGGATTCCAAAAAGCTGCAGCCAAGTCTATTGAGATTATTAAAAATATGGCTACTCCAATACAATTAACCGATCGTGAAAGTCTTGTTAAAAGTGCTTCAACTGCCTTAAATTCTAAAGTGGTTTCACAACAGTCATCATTATTAGCTCCGTTAGCTGTTGATGCTGTTCTCAAAGTGGTTGATCCAGCCAAAGACACCAATGTTGATTTAAAGGTATTGTATATTTCATTGTTCTATGAACTAGATTTTAATTTTAATTTTGTAGGATATTAAAGTGATTAAAAAACTTGGAGGAACAGTTGAAGACACTAAATTGGTAGATGGATTAGTGTTCACACAAAAATCTTCCAATGTAAATGGACCTAGGAAAATTGAGAAAGCTAAAATAGGTCTTATCCAATTCTGTATATCACCTCCAAAAACAGACGTAAGTAATTTTTATTTTATTTTATTGATATAAAATGATTTTAAAACTAAATTTTATATTTCTATATTTAGTATTTCTATTTGAGGTCAATCCTAAACTATGTAATACATAAATTACAAATAGTAAGGTCATTTCATTTACATTTTTCTTTTATTCTATCCAATCAATTATATTAAACAATATACTTAACTGTTTCGTAAGATAAGAGCAGAGACTTATTTTTGGTTTAACTCTCTATAGAATAGAAAATGAAAGTCTGGGTTAGTATATATATATATATATATAAGTGCAACTGTCGTTTATTCTTTAGCCATCTTACTGTAAATGTCAAATTATGTTTTTTAAGTTAAATAATAAGAAGAAAAATAATCATAGGGACAATTACATATGAATTACTCTTGTTTAATTTATATACTAATTATTAAATATTGCAATATGAAAACCTTTGGAATATATGATTCCAAGTTAAGTTATATTTGTTATAAGCTGTTACTGCCCATTTAAATTTTGTTTATAATTTTATAAAAATCAATTAGTTATAACTTTATAAGTGCATATATAACCCCTTGACAATAAAAAATAACCTTAGAATATTAAGTGTAAAACTACTGTTTTTTTGGTATGGTTGATTTAACAATTGATTTATACCCCAAAATTATATGATGAACAAAACTTAGGACACCTGTACGACACCTTTACTTGGTGATTGAGTTTACAATGAAAATTCTGATATTAATTTAATAATATTGTTGGAAAACATACTATATTCATGTTTAGACATAATAAAAATGTTCATTATAATCTACAATGATGACAAAAAGCCTTAGGACACCTAATTACGACATTGTCGTATGATTTGAATTTTTGTTTCTGAGTAATAAAAGTTCTTATGTAGTAGAAATCCCCAAAACAATAATGATGATATTATGCTAGATAGGGACATATGAAATTTATGATTTCAGATTTTTATAACATCTGATATAAATAGTCATTGGTAGTTATTATTAAATTTATATTCAATTAGGTAGACATTTACAATTTCATAAAAAATAAATAAAAAATAAATTGATTGTTAATGTATAAGTGCATTATATAATCCCATGACTATAAACAATACCTCAGGACATCAAATTACAACTATTGTGTTTGAGTATGACTGACTTAACAGAGATTATTCTATTGAGTTTTAAACAAATTCCGTTGGAGGGGTTTACTAGTAATGAAAATTTCTCAAACTGTTACTCTTATTAAAATTCAAAAAAAAAAGTTATATTTAAAAAATTGATCAATGACTGTATACTAAAAAACATGTATAGACTACATCTTCAATGTTACATATTCCTAACTATAAAACATACAACAGTAGGAAGGAACATAAAGAGCCAAATTTAAATTTGTAAATACAATTTACTACACAAATTATACACCAATATTTTTTTAAATAATTATTCGTTTCATCAACTTAGTTTTAACTTTAGGTATAAAACAATTCAAAATTAAAAAAATATATTATATATCATATTCCTCCTTGACAATTGATTTAAACTTCAAGATTATAAAACTACATTATAATCTACAATGATGACAAAAAGCCTTAGGACACCTAATTACGACATTGTCGTATGATTTGAATTTTTGTTTCTGAGTAATATACATAAGTTGATATATTGTATAAATCCCTAAAAATGTTCCTGTCATATGATGATATAATGCTAGATAGGGACATATGAAATTTATGATTTCGAAGTTTAATAATATCTGATGCAAAATAGCCATCATTAGTTCTTATTCAAATTATTCAATTAGATATATCTTTACAATTTTATGTATACAAATAAGTTATTACTTTATAAGTGTATTATTTAATCAATTGACAATAAACAATAGCCTTAGGTTACCTAATCAAAACTCTGGTTTTTGATATGATTAGCTATACAAATGATTTACACTTGCAAAATTATATGATGAACAAATCTTAGGACACCTGTACGACACCTTTACTTGGTGATTGAGTTTACAATAGAAATTCTGATATAAATTCAATTAAATTGTAGGAAATGGTACCATGTTCATAATAAACATAATGATATTGTACATTAGAATCCACAATGATGACAAAAAGCCTTAGGACACCTAATTACGACATTGTCGTATGATTTGAATTTTTGTTTCTGAGTAATATATATATAGTATAAATTCCTAAAAATGTTGCTATGATATGATGATATAATGCTAGATAGGGACATATGAAATTTATGATTTCAAAGTTTAATAATATCTGATGTAAAATAGCCATCATTAGTTCTTATTCAAATTATTCAATTAGATATATCTTTACAATTTTATGTAAACAAATAAGTTATTAATTTATAAGTATATTATTTAATCAATTGACTATAAACAATAGCCTTAGGTTACCTAATCAAAACTCTGGTTTTTGATATGATTGGCTATACAAATGATTTACACTTACAAGATTATACGATGAACAAAACTTAGGACACCTGTACGACACCTTTACTTGGTGATTGAGTTTAGAATAGAAATTCTGATATAAATTCAATTAAATTGTAGGAAATGGTACCATGTTCATAATAAGCATAATGATATTGTACATTAGAATCCACAATGATGACAAAAAGCCTTAGGACACCTAATTACGACATTGTCGTATGATTTGAATTTTTGTTTCTGAGTAATATATATATATAGTATAAATTCCTAAAAATGTTGCTATGATATGATGATATAATGCTAGATAGGGACATATGAAATTTATGATTTCAAAATTTAATAATATCTGATGTAAATAGCCATTGTTGATTTTGATTAAAATTAATTCTATTAGATGTTATATATAATTTTATATAAACAAAATAGTTTTACATATATTATATTATAGTATGACCATAAACAATAACCTTAGGACAACTAATTACAATACCGTTTTTAAGTATTATTGACCTAACTATTGATTAACACTTGCAAGATTATATGATGAACAAAACTTAAGACATCTGTAAGACACCTTTACTTGGTGATTGAGTTAACATTAGTAATTATGATATCTTAAAAATTGTTTTTTAGAAAAGGTACCATGTTCATTTTTAGGTTTTATTACAGTTTAAATTATAATCTACAATGATGACAAAAAGCCTTAGGACACCTAATTACGACATTGTCGTATGATTTGAATTTTTGTTTCTGAGTAATATACATAAGTTGATATATTGTATAAATCCCTAAAAATGTTCCTGTCATATGATGATATAATGCTAGATAGGGACATATGAAATTTATGATTTCGAAGTTTAATAATATCTGATGCAAAATAGCCATCATTAGTTCTTATTCAAATTATTCAATTAGATATATCTTTACAATTTTATGTATACAAATAAGTTATTACTTTATAAGTGTATTATTTAATCAATTGACAATAAACAATAGCCTTAGGTTACCTAATCAAAACTCTGGTTTTTGATATGATTAGCTATACAAATGATTTACACTTGCAAAATTATATGATGAACAAATCTTAGGACACCTGTACGACACCTTTACTTGGTGATTGAGTTTACAATAGAAATTCTGATATAAATTCAATTAAATTGTAGGAAATGGTACCATGTTCATAATAAACATAATGATATTGTACATTAGAATCCACAATGATGACAAAAAGCCTTAGGACACCTAATTACGACATTGTCGTATGATTTGAATTTTTGTTTCTGAGTAATATATATATAGTATAAATTCCTAAAAATGTTGCTATGATATGATGATATAATGCTAGATAGGGACATATGAAATTTATGATTTCAAAGTTTAATAATATCTGATGTAAAATAGCCATCATTAGTTCTTATTCAAATTATTCAATTAGATATATCTTTACAATTTTATGTAAACAAATAAGTTATTAATTTATAAGTATATTATTTAATCAATTGACTATAAACAATAGCCTTAGGTTACCTAATCAAAACTCTGGTTTTTGATATGATTGGCTATACAAATGATTTACACTTACAAGATTATACGATGAACAAAACTTAGGACACCTGTACGACACCTTTACTTGGTGATTGAGTTTAGAATAGAAATTCTGATATAAATTCAATTAAATTGTAGGAAATGGTACCATGTTCATAATAAGCATAATGATATTGTACATTAGAATCCACAATGATGACAAAAAGCCTTAGGACACCTAATTACGACATTGTCGTATGATTTGAATTTTTGTTTCTGAGTAATATATATATATAGTATAAATTCCTAAAAATGTTGCTATGATATGATGATATAATGCTAGATAGGGACATATGAAATTTATGATTTCAAAATTTAATAATATCTGATGTAAATAGCCATTGTTGATTTTGATTAAAATTAATTCTATTAGATGTTATATATAATTTTATATAAACAAAATAGTTTTACATATATTATATTATAGTATGACCATAAACAATAACCTTAGGACAACTAATTACAATACCGTTTTTAAGTATTATTGACCTAACTATTGATTAACACTTGCAAGATTATATGATGAACAAAACTTAAGACATCTGTAAGACACCTTTACTTGGTGATTGAGTTAACATTAGTAATTATGATATCTTAAAAATTGTTTTTTAGAAAAGGTACCATGTTCATTTTTAGGTTTTATTACAGTTTACATTATAATCTACAATGATGACAAAAAGCCTTAGGACACCTAATTACGACATTGTCGTATGATTTGAATTTTTGTTTCTGAGTAATATACATAAGTTGATATATTGTATAAATCCCTAAAAATGTTCC
>JAIPRK010001310.1:0-22467 GCA_025469195.1 Chaitophorus viminalis | reverse complement strand
AATCCACAATGATGACAAAAAGCCTTAGGACACCTAATTACGACATTGTCGTATGATTTGAATTTTTGTTTCTGAGTAATATATATATATATATATATATATATATATATATAGTATAAATTCCTAAAAATGTTGCTATGATATGATGATGATGTAATGCTAGATAGGGACATGAAATTTATGATTTCAAAGTTTAATTATATTAGATGTTTATAATTTTTTATAAACAAATTATCTGTACATAGGTTATATAATGGTATGACCATAAATAATAGCCTTAGGCCAACTAATTATAACTTCAGTTTTCAAGTATTATTGACTTAACAATTGATTAATACTCCAAAAATATATGATGAACAAATCTTAGGACACCTGTACGACACTTTTACGTAGTGATTGAGTTTACATTTGAAATTCTGATATTACTTTAATTGTAGGCAATGGTACAATCGTAGGAAATGATACCATGTTCATATTTAGGCATAATAACAATGTACATTATAATCTACAATGATGACAAAAAGCCTTAGGACACCTAATTACGACATTGTCGTATGATTTGGATTTTTGTTTCTGAGTAATATAAATTCTTATGTTGAATAATTCCCTAAAAAATATGCAGCCATATGATGATATCATGCTAGATAGGGACATATGAAATTTATGATTTCAAAGTTAAATAATATCTAATATAAATAGCTATTTTTAGTTATTATTAAATTTATATTCAATTAGGTAGATGATAACAATTTAATAAAAATAAATTGTTTAGTGTTATTACTGTATAAGTGGGTTATTTAATCCCATGACACTAAACAATAGCCTTAGGATACTAATTACAACTTCAGTTTTTGAGAATGATTAATTTGACAATTGATTAACATACCAAAATTATATGATGAACAAAACTTAGGACACCTGTACGACACCTTAACTTGGTGATTGAGTTTACAATAGAAATTCTGATATAAATTCAATTAAATTGTAGTAAATGGTACTATACATATCTAGACATAATAACAATGTACAATTATAATCCTCAATGATGTCAAAAAGCCTTAGGACACCTAATTATGACATTGTCGTGTGATTTGAATATTTGTTTCTGAATAATAAAATATTTTAATACAGAATAAATCCCTAAAATGATATACTGCCATATAATCATATATAACTATATGTTATACTAGATAAGGCATCAAAATCATTTTATAATTGAAATTACTATTAAAGCTTGATTTTAATTAAGATTGAATACCAACTGCAAATACTTTGACGAAATACATTTGGTACATATCTAAACATTATTTTATCTTTTTTAATAGCAATGTTGCACTTGTAATTTTAGTTACAAAATTGGAAGAATGGAAATATTATCATGATGAATTAAACTTAGGACACCTGTACGAAACCTGAAGGTGTATGAGTACAATTATAATTCTGATTTTTTTATTGTGTATTTTTAATACTTGATTAAGTATGTGTTTAAGTACTATGATGACACATAAGCCTTAGGACACCTAATTACGACTTCAGTCGTATGATTTGACTTCTGTTTCTGAGTTATAATTTATTTGTTACCATAAATTTAATAAATACATAATTTTTTTATTAGTAATATTAATATAATATATTTATCATATCATTGAGATATAAAATATTTTTTATACCCATAGAAATATAATTTGTATTAAATATTTATAAAGTTTGAGTCATGCATTTAAACTTACATGTATTACATTACACCATGCTATCATAACCTTAGTATAGGTATTACAATTGTCTTACGATTTGACTTAAAATAATAAGAATAGTCTTTATTATGAAGATAAATATTTATAATTTACAAAATATTTGAATAAATGATATAACAATCAATAGATAGTGTACAAAAAAAAAAAACTTATATCAAAAGAATTGGACTCACTCTGCTGCAGTAGGGGTGAAATGTACCTTATCATAGGATAGGTTATTATAATGGATATATTTATTGAAATTTTGACTACGGAAATTTCAAGCTTTTGCTATTTTTCGTTTTTAAGTAGAGTATTTAAAAAAAATGTATTTTGTCAGAAAGTGGTTTGGCGTAAAAATTCCCATTTTTTTCTTAATTATTTTATGGGTTTTTGACGCTTTTGAAAAGTATTGAAAATTTTTCACTCTTGACTTGCCAATATTCCAACTAGGTTCAATGTACTTCTAGAACAATTGCTATATAAGAAAATCCTGATTAAATTTTTATTGTTTTCATTTTACTGAATTCCCAGTTCTCAATTTTTTTTTCATCATTTCTATGAAATTAATGATTTTTGACTTACGGTGTACGGTGTTAACCAGTACTCAAACGTCTCAAACCTAGAAAAATATACAAAATTATACTGTTTAATTTTTATTGTAGTTCGGGTTTTTACAAAGAGATTATTTTTATTTAATATAAATTATACTTTAATAAGTTAATTTGACCATGTGAATTTGTTTATGTGTGTATGATGGTTTCATGGTATGATTTTTTTTAGTCATAATGTTTTTTTTTTTTTGACAGTGTTCACTCAAATTATTGCCAGGATTGATATTTTTATACTTCTTACTAACGCAATCCTATCTCGACTTCCGTAACTAGTGGGAATATAATACCCAACATCGGAATTTTAAATAACGAGCATAATTTTATTAGCTTATTGTCACCATCGATTATACCTAAGGTGGTATAATCATCTAACCTAACCTAACTAACCTAACTATCCTCACCACCTGGCACTTATGTTAACAATATCTTGGTAGTGTACTGTTTTTGCATCTCTATCTTATTGAAAAATGAATCAAATTTTTCGTGTACGAAGTATTTTGCTCATTTTTAGTTTAAATAAGATTATTCAAAATTTGGTAAAATCGCATTTGGCAGTTGATAAACTATAAAATTACTCGACAATCTCAAAACGAGTACTGAAAACAATATTAACTTTTATAAGTTATAACTATAGTAAAATGAAAATGTTTATTATCTTTTATTTTACCATCTTAAAATACCAATTGACAAACTTTTGTTACAAAATCGTTGTTTAAGGCATAAACTATAAGAGTAATAGTTTCAGGTCGTCGATAATGTGACCATTATTATTATGTTCATCGTATTCATCATTATTTCTGTTAGGTCGTTTTACCTGTTATATTATATTATATTGCTTATCAGTGGTTTATTTTATAATTAATTAATTCTATTACCAAAAGTTTTTTTATTAATAAATATGTATAATCCATTAAAAATAAAATGTTTACCTAATCATAATATAAATTATATTAAATGAAAATAATTATTTAATGAAAATGGTTGTATATCCTAAGATTTCCCATAGTTCCTACTTGTATCGTATAATTTTGTATATCACAGGTTTTACCGGTAATCGTACTCTTACCGTTACCACCAAGCTCTTGTTCCGTTATTATATAACTGTTTATTATCTGTATTTAAATGTTCTTATTTGTTTAAATAAAAAAATAGTGACGTCAAATTATTTAATATAGGTTGTTGTGTTATATTTTAATGACTTGTAAACTAACAACTCGCGTATAAAGAATGATATTCATTTAGTTACTTAAAAATATTATTTGAAAGGATTAAAGAAATAATTTGTAAGTGTTCACTGTTTACCTTATCTCATTAAAAACACTCCGTGTAAAAACATCGCTAAGTAAAAAAAAAAATCACTTACGTTACAAAAATTGTAATGTGATATATAAAAAAAAAAAGCTAAGTATATTATAAACTCATTAATAGTATTTATAATTGTTTGTATTTAATGAAGTGTATTTATTTAATGCGAATAATTTTATTTAGCTTGGCGCGGCTAATTTTATTTATGACTAAAGTAAAACACTAAGACAAGTGCACTATGTCTCGATGTCGACATTTATATTCGCATCCCTATTGCGTACTTTTATTATAATTAAACTATGGAACAATAAAATTATTAAAATACATTTTCCTAGTAGCTACTAAGCTATGTGCTATTATTTGTATTAAATAAATACACTTCGTTAAGTTCAAACAATTGTAAATATTTATAAATTATTCTATAATAATGAATTTATGAAATTACATATCTTTAATATTACAATTTTTGTAATGCAATGGATGTTTTTATTACTTACCGTTGTTTTTACACGGAGTATTTTTGATGAGATACCACTAATTTTTTAGTAAAATTCTGGATATAGTAAACTCATTTTAGGTACAGTAATTAAATTAATTTGTTGTTGGGGGGGGGGTCATTATTATATAATTAAAGTTATTTTTTTTTTTTCAATATATTGATTATTTACAAACATATACTCTAATTTTCAATTTACTGTTGTTAGACTGCGGCTTATAAGTAAAGCTACTTTTCTGTCTTTCTTTTCTCGCAATTTTACGTTTTTTAATTTAATTTTTTTATAAGCAGTGGACATCATGTTATGTTGTTATGATATTAATATTTGTACACAATAATCGCCATTTCAACTAACTATGTTTTTTTTGTTGAGCGGAACGTATGATTTAGCATGACCATTGATAATAAATACTTAAATTTGGTTTTTATAGACCTGCTGGATAAGTAACAATTTAAATTTGATAAGGAATGTCGCATGAAGTTCCCTGATTTATTAAAGATAACATTGATCTCAGCCTTATTAATAAGTTTATTAACTATAGGCGTAAACCCTAATTAGTTAATATATTGTTAGTGTCTAATGTCTACATTAATGTTATGTAATAATTTTTTGCTTTAATTAGTTTAATATAAATTATCTAGTCATGGAAATGTTCATATTTTTAACAATGTAAATCTAATGACTTATTTAAAAAAATATTGAATGTTAAATTATATTTACGTAACGTAAAATTACGTTTGATTATCATTTAAAAATTAGTCGGTTATAAATACCATATGATTAGTATTATACCTTTTATTTATGTGAATGTTGACTGTAAAATGTTAGTTCGATACCCTTTGATCTCTAAGAGATCTAATTTAAAATCTTTTGTCTAAAATATTATTCAATATTGCTTTTATGCTGAACTTATCCGAACACCAGGAGTATATTTGTTATTGAGTTTCACATGTTTATCAAGTCCAATGTCTATTTTATCTATATAGGACGTGGTGAATTAAAAATATTAATGATAATTAACCTCAGTGCACATTTATTATTAATCGAAATATGTCTGTAATTGTTGTAAAAGAATGAACTAGTGTTCAATATATTTTAATATATTATTTCGCTGAATTCGTGGTATCCGTGATCAATAAGTGTTCAATAATAAATCGGTTTATTTTGACAAAATGCTTCAAGGAACGTGTGATAAATCGAATGACTTGAAAATGACTGGATCCGGTGGATGGTCAGCAGCTAAAATACTGGAAAAATTGAAATTCTGCAACAGTGGTATTATTAAAATTGGTACTTTAGAACGCGACCGTTCGTTTTCTAAAGAACAAGATCTCAATGAAACTAATGCTGTTCCCCCTGGATTTGTAATATTGGTCATATTAATTGCTATAAGTGGGATTTTGACAATTGTTATGTGGTTCACAGGATTTTATATGTTTCAAATTTTACAATTTGTTACCATAACTGAAGGTAGTTCTTCTTATAATATGTGGCAAAATCCACCAGTGAAGCCTTACGTATCTATTTATCCATTTAACTACACTAATATAGATGACGTTTTAAACCACGGTCATACACCAATTGTTGAAGAGCTCGGACCGTTTGTCTATAAAGAAACGGTCGAAAGATTTAATGTTGTATTTAATAAAAATGGTACAGTTACTTATCAAGAAAAGCGAAGTAATGAATTCATACCGGAAATGTCTAAAGGTGATCCTAAACATTTAACCATAACTGTTTTGAACTTGCCATTGATAACTTTAGTATCAAGGTTTCCAGAAATGTTTTTTCTATTTCAAGAGCTTATTTCTCTACCTTTTGACATGTTTAATTTTAATGTAAAACCATTCCTCAACTTAAAAATCGATGACTATTTTTGGGGTTATGAAGATAGTATATATAATATGGTTAAAGGCCTAGCTTCGACCGTACATAAAGATGCGCATTTGTCAAAATTCGGTATAATTACTTCACGTCGTGGTGAGTCATCCGATAAGATAACGATTCATAGTGGAGTTGGAAATCTTAATGAACTAGGTATTATTACTCGTTATAATGGAAAAGAAAAGTTAGACGTTTGGAAAACGGAAGAATGCAATCGTTTAGATGGTAGTGATGGATCCCAGTTCCCGCCAACTACATTAAATCGTAAATCAAAACTTTATGTATTTCATAATGATCTATGTCGTCGATTTCCATTAGTTTATAAAGAAGATATTGAAGTTGTACAAGGAGTAACAGCATTTCGTTTCCAAGCACCTAGAAACGTTTTTGATACACCTATTACAAATCCAGATAATGATTGTTATTATAATTCAGAAACACGTCCGCCATCTGGTGTTTTTAATTCTTCTGCGTGCAGTAAAGCTCCAGTCATGATGTCGTTTCCACATTTTTATCTTGGTGATCCAGATCTAAGAAAAGATGTTCTTGGACTTTCACCAGATCCTGAGTTACACGAAACCTTTGTTGATGTTCATTCTAAATTAGGAGTATCCTTAGGGGGCAGGTCTCGGTTTCAAATAAATATAATACTAAAAGATGCCAACCGTATATCACATTTTAAAAATTTTAAAGATGGAATAATATTACCTGTAGCATGGATTGAAGTAAAAGTTGATAAACTTCCAGATGATATAAAGAGATCCCTTCAACAAACATCAATTGGTATCTATCTAGGAGAGTTATTATTGAAATGGATATCATTGATTACGCTAACATCATCGATGGTATTTTTGGTTAAAAAAATAATTTTAAAAGATTGTTTTATGTCAACTGAAAAATTAATCTTGCCCATAAATAAATAAATAACACTGTGTTCAAATAAAATGACTTATTACTTTTATACATATTTTTGGCTGTAAATGAACTTCTAATTCTATGTTTTTAAATATTGTAAATTTTAAGTATGTTATAATAATCATAGTAATAATATGTAATTAATAACAATAATAACTAATTTGATAATTAATAATAGAAATGTATATTATATAATTATGTGTTCGCAAGTTTTATTTTATATTAGTGTAAGCATAATTTTATTTTTAAGTATTTTTGTATTTTGAAAAATACACATTATATTAGCTATTGTATATTTTTTGTATCATTTTTTTTAGTTTCTGCTATCTATTTCATAAAATGCAAATTACTGACAATGAGTAAATATAAAATTCTTCAATGTTATAAGTATGAGTGAATTCAGAAGAATGGTTTTAGAAAGAAATACTACATTACTATTGAAAATTAAATTAATAAAACAATGTCAGTTTCTATTGGCTGAATATATTGTTTTTATTACTACAGAAAAAAATATATTACTGAATAATGGCTTATAAATTATATGTATTTGAAAATATTTTATTGAATTTGATTGTTGTGTATAATAAATGTTAATCAATAAAATGAGTTTCAAGCAATGGATAATTAAGTAACAAGATAATATTGGTTGTCAAATACTGTATTAATTATTGACTTTTTTGTTTTGTTAGATGGATTATAATGTGGTTGTTTCTGATTATACTGCAATGGATCGTGTTCTACGGGAAGAACGTGCTTACATCCTGAACATAGTGAAACAGATTAAAAAAGCTGGTTGCAATGTTTTATTGATTCAAAAGTCAATACTACGTGATGCATTATCTGAATTGGCTATACATTTCTTAGATAAAATCAAATGCATGGTTATTAATAATATTGAACGTGAAGATATTGATTACGTCTGCAAGGTATTTTTGAGAAATGTGTATATTTTTTTTTATTTAGATATTTCTGTAATTAAAAAATTATTTTATAGACATTAAATTGTAGACCAATTGCAAGTCTTGATCACTTTGTTGCGGAAAATCTTGTATCAGCAGATTTAGTTGAAGATGTCATGACTGGAAACAGTCATTTTGTTCAAATAACTGGAATTAACAATCCTGGGAGAACAGTTAGTATCATAGTCCGAGGATCAAACAAATTGGTTTTGGAAGAAGCTGAGAGATCACTACATGACGCTTTATGTGTTATTCGATGTTTGGTTAAACAGAGGTAAATTATTCCTAAAATGATAGGTTTACTTTTCATTAATTTTACATTGGAATATAAATCATTTTTAGAGCATTGTTAGCTGGTGGAGGGGCACCTGAAATTGAAATCAGTTTAAAATTGACTGAACTTGCCAGATTAGTCACAGGTGTTGATGCATATTGCTATAGAGCTTTTGCACAAGCGCTAGAAGTGATACCTTTGACATTAGCAGAAAATGCTGGGCTTAACCCTATAACCACAGTTACAGAGTTACGTAATAGACATTCTCAAGGAGAAGTAACTGCGGGTATCAATGTTCGAAAGGTAGTTATTGAAATTTAATATCAAATATCAATGTATTTATATTGTTTTATTTTCAGGGTGCTATAACTAATATACTAGAAGAGAATGTTGTTCAACCACTGTTAGTGTCTATCAGTGCTATAACTTTAGCTTCTGAAACCGTTCGCAGCATTTTAAAAATCGATGATATTGTAAGTAAAATTGTTAAAATTGTTTATAATTTTTATCTAATCATTATATTACTTATTTTAGGTAAATACACGAGGATATTAAAATTTCTACATTTTTCAACTTTCTCTGGTAATTTGACAAAATATATCAAGAAATCATGTAATTTTATTGTAATTAATTATAAAATAATTATATGGTTTCAGATCCAGAGGAAAGACTGCATATAATATTACTAACGCTCTAATATTCCTATTGGATTAAAAATGAAATTATTGAGCATCTGCTTAATAAACTAGTTTACTTTTATGCAAATAACTTTTTGTTAGAAATTATTACTTTTATACTTCATAATAATAATAACAATACACAAATATTACTACAAACCTAAATATTTTATATTTATGTCATCCTTCTTGTGTAACACACACCTGTGTAATTAAATCATTATGGTCAAAATTAAATATATTTTATTAATTTAACACCTAATCATTACATATTTTTGTTCATTATTAAATAAATAATAAGCTAGTAAACACTTATTTCCAGAATAGATAACAATTCTATTATTTTGTGTATTATGTATTATATTTATACTTAAATATCATGTTCAATTAATATAGTCATATTTATGTTATAACTGATAAGTTAAATGCCATTATTTAAATATCTATGAATATTTCGTTTTTTATATTATTTTAGTGTTAAAAATCAGAGTTAAATTTCTGAATATATTTTCTGGAGCAATAACTGTATGGCTGATAGTCATAATCTGTTACATTTATGAAGAGTATACTTACTGTTTTCATCTAACTAACTAAAAAACAATACAACAATATGAAATTGTGTTGTTTTCAGTTTTAAGCGTCCGAAAGCAAATATTAATAGAAGTCAATAATTCCAATATATTGTTTCATTCTTTTCGTAAAATGTACAAATAAGTAATTATAGCCTTTCTTGATTTTTTATGTTAGTATCTAATATGCGATGAGAATTTTGCAACTTCTTTATTAGATTATATTTTACAAAAAAAAAATGACATCCTCAAATTTGAAAACAAATGATGAAAACTTAAGTAATTTCTCAATGTCACCAAATATGTTAAATATTCTTGGCGCAATTTTTTAAACCATTCCTAAACAATGGTTAGAAGTTATTTTATTGACCTTCATTTTTATTTTTAATAGTAATTACCTTAAATTATTTAATATTTATTGGTATTATTGGAAAACATTTTCAAGAATATCAAATCGTTTTGAGATAATTCTATGAAGACTAACATGAAAAAATCAATTTTTTTAGTTAGTTACTTGAGACCAAATTAAAATATATATAGTTATAGTTTCAACTTAAAAAGTAATAATTCTATGGCGGAGATTAAGAATATATTAAATTTTTACTGTTTGAGTATAATATTTCAATTGCACTTCTCAAACCTAGTTTTAGTTTATTAGTCTATATTTTCTTAACTAATCTGATAGCTCAATTTAATGTTTTGGATTTTAGAGAATTCTAGTATAAGAAATATTTCATTTCTTAATGTAGGTGACAATTTAGTATTTTCTAATATTAATTATATTAATCAGCGATAACATTGACCCTATAGTACTTTTCTTTTTTAGGAATTAAAAATACCTTAAACTAACTGTTCTAAATAATTGTTATCAAAAATTTAAATTTCCATCAATTGAATTGTCAAATTTAAAACAACAACATTCTTAAAAACATTTTATTTTAAGTAAATACTAAGTAACAATTGATTAATGTTTATACAATTATTTTCTACTTATATTATAAAAAAATTTAATATGACCCACAGTTTGGGAATCTGAGCTAGGTAATCAATGTATATTAAATATACATAATGTTATTTTTTCATGTCAGAAAATAGTAATAAGTAATGACTAATATTAGCTTTCAATATTCTAATGTGTACCATCGACTTGTATTAATTTTTGATATCTAATGAATCATTAAGTAAATGACCTCAGGTCAAAAAATTATACAGTTATAAAAATGGAATTAAGCCAACAGCTTTTATGAAATATTCTCATTTTGATTTTATTTTTATTTTTTCTAACATTCATATTATACACTAAAATTGACTCGTTTATGGGTACATAGAACTCAGAAACCTATGCATCGAAAATATTACCATCAGTTGTTTAAGATCATATTGTAGGCATGTCAAGAGAAATATTGGTTTATAAACAAGTACAATATTATTTTTGAGTACCAACCAAGAATAAAAGATATTTTTTAAAAGTTACGTCTTGTAAATTGACTATTGAGTGATCAGTTTCCAACAGTAGTTAGACAACATGCATGTTTATTACTGCTAATAAAATGCTCCATAAGCTCTATACTCTGTACCAAACCCAATGTGGAGATTTTTCAATTTTCTTAAAACTTCAAATGAATCTAATACTTCATCAGTAACATCAGTTGTTGTAGAATCGCTTGACACAGATAAGTTCTCTAAATTTTTGAATGTATTACTTATAATATATAAATGTTCATTGGTCAAGCAATCAGCACGCAAGGTCAAATCAATTAATGGCCATTGAGTTTTAAAAAGTGGCCATATAATTTCTGGTTCGTGATCATAGTGCATAGAATCTGCTAGAACTAAGCAAAATCTTTTCAGCTTCATGCCAATACTTGCTATTGATCGCATTAATTCAGGCGTTACATCTATATTTATAAGCTCAAGGGTTTCAAGGTAATATGAGCAATAGTTTAATACTTTATTTATGTCGTCGATGATAAATTTACTGGACCACATAGATTTTAAACATATTTTACGTAGTTGTTTTGGTATGATTCCCAATAATTTATTATTGTAAATATTATCAGTCTGAATATTATCCAACGTCAATTCTTCCAGTGACTGCAGTCTTTTCACTTTATACAGCTCCTCTTTGGAACTATATTGAAGATTATGAATTTTTAATACTTTCAAGTTTTGAGTTTCATTTAGTATTGCAGGTAATATGCCATCAATAAATTCAACTGTGTCGAAAAATTCTAAAAAAAATACTTTGGTCGCTAACAAAGGCCAAACTGTTTTCACCCAATGGTTATCATTAATTAAACTTTCTGTATCATCTTCATCGCTATCTTGAAATAACACCCCTAGACCACATATTTTAAATGCAAAAAAGGCACGCACACTATTAGTGTATACTTTGAGTGCTTTCTGAATTTCTCGATTATCCATATCTTTAAAAGTTATAACTTCATTGTTTAAAAACATTGGGTGAATAGAAGCTTCATACCAGGACCAGCAAACAGTTGATGCTATTTTTTTTTCTGCTAATTGTAAAAATATAAAGATGTGAGATATCACCTGTAAACACAAATGATAAATATTTTAAAATTGAGAATAAAAATATTGTTTTATAAATAGTTAAAAATATAATGTACATGAATAATATACAATTTTTTCTTTATTGAATGTAACAAAAATATATACTGACCTCAACAGGTAATTGGTCGAATGTTTTTACATCATCCATTGTAGAACAAATACAAGTGATCAAATATATGACTTCATCATGTTTGTTTTCAGATCATATTAAAGATATTAGAAAAGATCCAAAAATAGATCTTAAACGAAACACGAAATTACGTGAAATGGAATAACATAAACCACAGTAAAGTTAGATGACCCATGATTTAAGAAATTAAATCATTAAAAAACGGTTAGTTTGAAAATAGTGTTTACTGTTTACATTGTAGATCATTACTAAGTAAGTTTTAGCCGTTTTAGGCTTTAGGCATGATTTAAGATATAATGGTTACCCGACGAGCTCTATGTAAATGTTACATTCATTGTGGATGTGAGACTCTAAATCAGCTGACTTGGGTGCCAACTAACATCTAGCGCTCATAAGTCAAAGTAATTAATAATGATAATTTTTACGATTTCGTGATAATATTCATTAATTCCCGTAGATAATACAATGTCACGTGTTCAATTATTACGAATAAAACCACACGAGCGCTAGCTGTTGGTTGGCTATCGAAGCACAGATTATAATCTGTGATCGAAGAGTCAATTCGGCGGTCACTTTATCATAGCTTGTTGGGTAACCAAACCATTATATCTTTAATCGTGGTTTTAGCACAGAATAGAATTTCATCTATTCTGTGGTTTTAGGCTTACGTTTGGTATTCTATTCTGTTAATGTGGTCATCGTTTTTTATAATAGCTAATTGATAAACTAGAGATAAGATAACATAAATCATAATAAAACATATCCAGAGTCCTGATTGGCCGATTCATCATTGCTTAGCCGACTTTGAGGCTTAGAACGGTAAAACGGATCGGCCGAAATGACACAAGCATCTGCTTATACGATTTTAAAAATTAATCTTCTAAGTTTGTAAAGAACAATTCCTAAGGCAAACGGAGTTAAATAGCTTGGGCTAACTCTCGATAAACGTTTAACATGGAACCCACACTTAAAACAAACGTAAAACTGTTAACTCTAAACTTCATATCCTTAGACCACTCTTAAAATCCAAACTTTCCCTTTCCAATAAACTTACTATATACAAATCAATAATTCAACCAGTTTGGACATATGGTATCCAGTTATGGGGTGCTGCAAAGCCCTCTAACACCAACATGCTTCAAGCTTTTCAATCTATCTGCCTACGATTAATAACATCTTCTCCTTGGCATTTCACAAACAATAATCTTCACAAAGACCTAAAAATTCCTACACTCAATCAATTAGCAAAAGCACATTACTCTAAATTTCACTCCAATTTAAACTCTCACAGTAATCCATTAATAAAGCAACTTTCTTCCACCTCACTTCCTGGCAATGTACGTAGAAGACTCAAAAGACAGTGGCCTAGAGACCTACTAAAATAAAATAAAACCACAACATCTAAAATGTTTTCGGTCGGGTGGTGCTGCTGAATGCCTGCCTACAAACGTTAAATTCTGTTACTTAATATTATATTATCTATCAAATTTGCTCATTGTATATAATGTTGTATAGATTGTAAAATACTTAAATATATAAATAAATAAAAAAAGTTTGTAAAGAGAAAAAAAATTGCCTATTCCCTGATTTGAACCTACGAGTATAAAATGTGATCAGTAATTTCATTTCATGATATAGAGAACCACTACTATACTACAATGTATCCTATTTAAGTAGGTACAACTTTCAACACATGTTTATATGATCACCCCTTCAAAGTAGCAACATATTATGTAATATAAATAATAATAATAATAATATAACTGGACGTTTTGAAATTACCCATAACAGTACAACGTTAAAGTTTAAAAGTCGCTGTATGTAATGATACAAATAACTAAATAAAATTTTAAAATAATTAAAATTCTAGAGCAAAAAATAAACCCCGTTCCAACTTATTCTCAAGATGATAGACATATGTCATAAAAGTATATTTCCTTTTTTAGAATACTAGTGAATTAATACATTCAAAAAAGTAAATATTGTTATATCAATCGTTGACATTATATTAAATTCATAATATTAGAGATAGTAAGATGAAGTGCAGACTAGTGTAGACTGCAGGTATTTCAACAAATAGGTAGTCAATATTTTTTCAGGCAGACAAAATTATTAATTAATAATTTATAAATTAATAAAAAAAATTTAATAGTAATACTATTAATAATACTATTTTTTCATACATATTAAAAACATTTTAGGGTTTAAAAATAAGCTGTTAAAACTGTTGAACACTGAAATATTACAAATCAACATTGTATTTAATTAAAATCAAAATCAAATTATAAGTAATATTTATACATACAAATTTAAATTATTAAATCAGGTTATTTTTTAGGAGCACCATAAGCATCAGGCATTCTTTCAATGGTATATCTAAAAAAAATATATATATAATAGAAATATTACACACAGTACACAGGATACTTATGATCAATTGGAAATAAAATTAAACTTACCGTCTTTGAGCAATATACATAATTGGTACACCAGGAATTTTTCTTATGCGTCTTTTTAAATCTCTATCACATGTAGCAACTATATAACATTTATGCTAATACAGAAAGAAAAAATAAATTTAATTGTACAAAATATTGATTCTTATAAATATTAATCAATAATAGTTGATAATTTACCTGTGTTACTCGTTGAACTAAGCAATCATCTGCATATGTACCTGGATGCATACATTGTATTCTTTGAAAACGAGGATCTTTCACAATTTTCAACGCTATTTTATACTTTTGTCCTAATTTTTCCAATTCACCAACAATACAATCAGTGACATACGGTATACCTTCAAACAAGAACATATTTAAATAATATTTAAAATTAATAATACATAGAAACAACAAATATAATATGCATTATGCTTACATTTGGCATACAGACAATCCATCATATTTTGAACAACATCCATTTTATATTTGATAGAAAAACTGATAAAATTAGTATCTACTAATATGTGATATGGAGGTCCTAGTTGTGTATTAAATTGGAAGAACAAAGCTGAACTTGTTTGAGCTCTGAAATACATAAAATATATGTGTTATGAAATTATTACAATTTGCAACAAAAAAAAAAAAATGTTAATACTTACACTTGACGGACAGCAACAGTTTTATTTTCGGGTTTTTTTTTCTTTACAATTGTTCTCTTTTCTTCTTTTCTAAAAAAAATATTAGATTAATAATCACAACTGAAAATAAATTATACATACTATGAAAATAATGAAATGGCTTACATTCTCGAATCTGTTGGTTTAATAGTCTTTTTCATAGCCGCAAATTGCTTGTTGAGAATTTTTTTACTTTTCTTAGTTTTAGTCTAGTAATATGTAATTAGTTTAAAAACATTCAAAATCACTATTTATCGTTTATTTTTTTGTTTATTTGAAATAGAGTAAATTACATATAAAAAAAGAGTACTTACCATTTTGATTATTTGGTGATTATGAAAAATATTCTACTTGCAGAACAGTGAAGTTTACTTTAGTACTTACTAGTTACTTACACTAAGCATTAAAGATTAAGCTTAAAATTGACAACTTTAAATGCCAAACACTATCTTAATTTTAATTTTTAATGTTATCGTGAACATTCTGAAGTCAGCAGTCACGTGTGTTTTATCACTTACGATTCAAACAAAAATATTAATTCCGGCAGATTTACCAACGTAACATGGTTGCAGGCCACCGGATAAAAGTGAATGGATGGCCAAATCATCAATGATGTTGGCAACTGATGTACAACAGTACAACGCTGCATTCTTGCATTCTGCAATTGCAGTACGAACTACGAGTACACGTTGTAAAACATTGAATATGGTTATGTATTATATATTTATATTGAGCAGTGCATAATGCCATACACCGTAACCGTAGTACTCGTAGTAGAAAGTTGTAGTCACGCGTCACGTCTGCGTTCGTGCGATTGTCAGCACAATATTGAAAAAATCATTATTTTATTCAATTTACTCGTGTTTCGTGAATCGTGATAACTGATAATTCGAGTAATAAATATTAACTACCATAGGGATAAGCCAGGTGGTGGTAGGTGACAATTGTATAGGTCGTGTAAGTTACAAACTAATCTGTCTTTACTCACATAGTTTAAAACATGCTATAAAATAATAATAATAATAATAATAATAATGATAAAAGAAAAAATGTTCCCTTGGAGGCTAATTATTTAATTAGTTTTCTTATTTGAATCATAAAAATTGAATTATGTCTATGTGAAATCATAATAAATAATAGGTGTATTGATTTGCTTATCTTATAATTCCTATACTATTTAATATTATATACTAGAAATTATAGCGTATTGTTGAGTTGTCTAGTTGCAGGGGGGAGGCACTATTTTGTGTAATCTGTATTGTCTCTCTAGAAATTTACGAGGATGAGTAACCGGTGTCCGGTTATTAGGGTACATAAGTATTAACGTTCAGATAGTTGTAACTTTTAAGTAAATACAATATTTAAAAATAATAATAATAATACCATTATATTTTTTCCGTTACAATGAATTACTTCAAAATACATTTTTGTTTTACCCAGTTTATTCCAATAAAAAAAAATATGAAGTCAGGGGTGCCTTGTTTAATGAACACCGTGTGTAAAATTATATTATATGTGATTTTATTTTTAAAATATTTACAAAGAATGTTAATCGAGACGATATTTCAAATGTTTTATAAGATTGTTGACCTATGCAGGATAACTGAATATAGTGACGTAGGCTTTAAGTTAATTATTATGTTGCTATTAAACTGTTTTAATTATTCTCAATAAATTATAAGTAACTATAAGCTACGCATTAATTATACCAGGAATCCGGATTCACAATTTGCTTAACATTATGATAAATTGTCAATTGATACATCTTAATATAGACTCACGTAGGTATCTATAATTATTATTAAAGATAATATCGAGGGAACCATTGTTACGCTTAAAATGTTTACAGTTTCCTTAATCCCTACTAAAAACCTTGTATGATTACAGTTAAAAACCTTTTTCTCAACTCTTTTCTAACCATTATTATGATGTATATATTTATTTATAATATAAGTGTATCTAGATGGCTACATATAAATCTAACAGTTTCTATATTTATACAGGTGAATTACGTTAACCTTGGCTTTTTTTTATATTTTAACTATCGATAAGAAGAAAAATATACACCTACTGAATCAACTTTAAAATAGTTGTAACACCATGGTACTGTAATCCTGGGACGTGGACTGAAATATTTACAACAGAAAGTATACTGATTTAACATAAGCTATCGCCAGTGGTGGATTCAAGGGGCCCGGGTCCTCACTCTTTGGAAGTAATATATTCGTAGTTCACGTAGTTGTCGTAATAATTATAAGTCATCGTTCAGACTACCTCCGACACCTCGGTTTTCGGATAACATAAAGCGATAAAGGGATATTGATGTAATATGTCATCTTATCTGTATATTATATTTTGTGTTCGATAACTTTTACTACCTATAACATAATATTTGAAAATTTGCCCCCCCCTCCAAAGAAAATCTTACCTCCGCCACTGGCTATTGCAAATTCGAATTTACGTACTCATCACCGAATGACCGATGATGGCCATGACTATAGTCGCTATACAGGCTACAGGAAGTCTAGAATGGATAATATAATATGTTAACGGTACGCGGCGCGAGAACGAAATATTTGTGGTAACGTAAGAAAGTTACGCGGAAGAGGGGTAGGGGGATTTTTTAAATATATATACACGCAGCACGTAAAAACAGTACCTACAACGTGTCTTTGAATAGGATTATTATAAATACAATAGTAATAATATGACTGCGCGCAAGTGTACGTGAAATAATACAGCTGTCAACCATTGCAGTATATTATGGGTATACAGCGTGATTCTTTTTACTTGAATTAGGCCAGAGTATCGAGGGAAACATAGTATAAAATATTATGATTTTTTGTGGAATTTGCGTTGAAATATTGTCGGAAATCATTTGTAAATCGTTGTATGTGGTGCAGAATATAAGCATAATATAGGGAATAATTACTACTTATACACCTATACATAATATTATGTTGTCTGTACACTCGCAGTATTTTTAAACACATTCCATAATACAGTATCCGTGATGATTGCGTGATTAATATATCTGTACATATACTATACAGTGTAGGTATACACAATTAAAATACAAACTTTCTTCTATAGATATATAGACGTTGTGTTGCTTTTTCACGTTAAAACTATCAATCTATATGGTGTTCGATGGGGTTAGATAATAATAAAATATTTATTTATTTTTATTATATTACCTTCTAATTAATAAATATAACTCAATAATTACAATAAAATAATATACTATATAATAGCATGTAATGACTAATGGATATAACTATCTGTTTGGATAAACTAATTGTTTCTCGTCTCATATAATCGCCTATGCCCTATATGTGCATTCTTTGTTCAATTATAAACAAACTGTATTTATACATCAGAAGTATTATTAGGACTTTTTATTGAGAGGGTATATAAAAATGTATTAAAAAGTGACGGCGGAGGCTAAGCTCCCCTCCTTTTTTATATAAAAACAATACATAGATAAAATTATATAACTTATTATATTGTTTTACAAAATCATATCAGTTTTTCTTAATTTTTGGGCATGTGAGTACATCAAATACGAACTCCTTACTTCAGTCATTAAATCCATCAAATAAATTTTCAGTCGTTGCATTTCATGAAAATTATGGCTAATAATAACAAGTCAAATAAATGTTTATTGATTATATTTCATTTTTTGATTATTATCATATAAAAATATATCAATTAAACAGGAAACTCCATATAATTACCTAAAATAAAAGAGACTACGGAGGAAAGGAAACCCATCCCCCCGTGAGAACGCCTATCATTATATACATATATATATATATATATATATATACACACGTCTCAACAGGTTAACACAAAAAACTGAAATACAAACGCGGCACAAGTTTGTTTTGAAGAGACCAGCGAGCCGAGTGAGGAGCACCTTCGTCTTGGCCAATTGAAATACGTGTACACACACACGCGTACACTCGCACACGCACACGTACGGTCACACACACACACGCACTGGTGCCCACACATTAACCGAGCATACGTAGTACGTGGTCCATTCCCGACAGTCGGGTGGGGGCCGGCCCTCGCACCCTTCTCCCTGCCCGCACCACCGTGCGCGGGCCCTCCGGTTCTGCAGTACGTGCGCGTAATACGTGTTATACGCGCGTTTTGACGTTCATTCACAAAACAACACCTTCCACCCGCCGTCCCGTCGACCGCGTACGAATGCGGAGCCGCGCTCGGGTCGGTGCGGCACCAGTGTACAAGATACGAGACGACAAACAGCGCAAATGCGCCGCGTCCATATATGTATAACGTATATATTATTATGTATACGTGTTACAGGAGTCGTAGGATATTTACATTAAAATGCCTGGATATAGAAATTATAGAAGCGCAGAAAATATGTGCACACTCAACCACCTATATATGCCATGATCATCGTAATCCATGTATTTTTTCCCATATCTCTTATGAGCATTCGCGGTCGCTAGTCCGCAAGAGGACATCAACTATATAGATTCATTACACTATATGCACGACTGCTGCAGGACAATTATTAATTTGAAACGATAAAAGCCAATGATTGAGTTATTTGCTCTACTACATAATTATTTATATAAGTTCGAATACGAGATATTCCGCCTAAAAGAAAACAATAATCTATGATTGATTTAGAAAAATAAGTAAGGACGGACTCCTCTTCGTATACCTAGATGAACAATCACCATTCCAAAGCACATAGATCTAAAAATAATCCAAGTAAAATAAAGAAGTAAATAAGCGCTATAATATGGAGAAAAATAAAGTGAATAGCTCTGCAGTTCCCTCGCATCCCCCCTCGATTCAATATATTACATATGGTCGCTTCACTCTCCTGCCACTATTCCCTATAAATCCTGAACCGGCGGTGGCGGCGACAGGACAGTATACCTACCTACAAATAGTAGGTAGTATTTGTCTAATGCATGCAGAAGAAATGCCGAGGAATTAATTTTAAATTATATCAGAAATATATATAAACTAATAATTAATGAAAAAATAAAAATAATATAATTTGGCAGGTAAACCAAAAGAAGCAACGTTGATACATCATGTCTCGAAGAGTGGTATATAGAATTACTATTTATTATATTCCATTTATTGATCATTTTATGATAGAGTTGAAAACAAGATTCAATGGCAGGTTTAAAGAAATGTTACCATCAAAAGATTTAATTACATTTAATAAATAATAATGATGCATATTGAAGACATTTTGGAAACATCATTAGTCTATTTGAGTGACCCTTGCCGGCAAATTCAAACATGGAGTTAAAATTTGAATTGGGACTTTAGAAAATTAAATTGATTAAAACAAATTCAGATAAACTCAAAACAGCTATCGATATATTGATATATAGGTACCGTGATATAGTGTGATATATTTTATCCAAGTATAAAAGTTTTCCTACTAATTTTTGCAACCTGCAGTATATTATTGACCACCACTACTTCTGAAGGATCGTTTTACAACTGGAAGACTGGTCAAATATAAAAAAAAAAAAAAAATCAATTATTATTGCTATTACTTTTTTTGTTTATAGCGTGAATAATTTCAAAAAATAATCTTAATTTATTTTATTATTTTAATTAAAATTTAAATAATATCCTCATGTATATAAATATCATAGTGTGATTGATAAAAAAAAAAAAAAAAATAGCGATAAATTTTCGGTTTAGATTCCGTTTATGTGATTTCTGGATCCGCCGCCTGTCTACTATATATTTTATAATTATATTGCTGCAGCCCCGGATATAATAGCAATGGGATAATATTGTAATATCGGTGGTATTTGGTAATTTGGGGTACAATGATAGTATAATAATAAATTATGGACGGGCGAGAAGAATGATTAGTGATTACTAACACACACCGTCGGAAAGCGAAAAATGTAGGGAGAAATAATTAGTGTTGCGTCGTCGTTTAGCTTTCACGCGGATTCGGCGAGCACGGGCTTTTCTGCGTGCACAGTGCGCCGCCCGGGGTCTCCCGCGCTCTGAAAGCTCCGAAGGATCGCGGTCCGGGAGGCGCGCGCGGTCAGCTGTCCGGCGGCGGTTGACGGGTATACGCACGCGCGCACCCATGCACACCGTCGTCGTCGCGTAAACACGCGCGCGTTATTCTTCTATTACGGCGACGGCGGCGAGGTCGCGATCGACGCAGGAGCAGCGGTACCGGTGACGAGGTGCTGGTCGGCAGGGGGGGAGGAGCAGGGCGTAGTAAAATGTATACAACGGGATTTACTATAAATATTCAATCGTGTGTGTGCGCGCTCGTGTGTGTTGTTATGCGCGGAAGGTGCACACGGGGCGTGCGCGAGTCCTTTGTGTGCAACGGTAGGCGGGCGGGCGGGGGCGGTCGGTCTCGACCGGCTTACGGCGCACGATCTGCCGCCGCCGCTTGGTTGTACACATCTCCGAGGCGCGCGCGAGTGGCGGACCGCCGGACAGTCGTACGAGCACAACGTTCGAACAGCGACACGCTCGCGCACCGTCACGACGAATGTGATTATTGTATAGCAACGCTATTGCCGCGGCGACGACGACGGTACACCGGTGATTTGTCGAAAATGCAACGAGATTGTCCCCCCGCGGACCGTTAATTTGTTCCCGCACCAAAGGTATATGCGTATTATACATCGCGTTATTCAGCAGTTGTTGGCACAGTAGAGACCCCCACACGCTGCACGGCTACAATGACGGTCACTGTTGGTACGGCTTAGCGCGCGGCGTAGTCGCGAACCGGAAACAGTGGGCGCGCGCGCGCGCGTGACCCGGCTATACTGCACCCGGGGCAGGGGTTGTCGACTAGCGGGGCGGCGAATGATGCTCAAATTTGTCACGCACAAACTCAAGACACACAGCCTCGAAGACCATCGAAGACCCATCAAGGTAAACCAGTAACATACGACCGTCTGTGCATGGTAATAACTCATTACTTACTACAGTAAGTAATAACAGGACGTCAGGACAGTGGTATTATTGTTATTATTGTTGTAGGCCGTAGTAATAGTAGTAGTAGTAGTAGTAGTAGTAGTAGTAGTAGTAGTAGTAGTAGTAGTAGTAGTAGTAGTAGTACTGTAGTAGTAGTAGTAGTAGTAGTAGTAGTAGTAGTAGTAGTAGTAGTAGAAGTAGTAGTAGTAGTAGTAGTAGTAGTAGTAGTAGTAGTAGTAGTAGTAGTAGTAG
>JAIPRK010001309.1:0-76498 GCA_025469195.1 Chaitophorus viminalis | reverse complement strand
GTGGTATTAAAGATTAGGTATGATGTACAGTCCATTCAACAGAAGCAGATGGAAATGGAACAGACTCTAACAGATACAATAAAACAAGTTAATGAAACCAAAGGCTCAATTCACCAAAATCTATCAACAGAAGGAGAAGATTTTTATTTAATGATCCCCATAATGGACGAAGAACAATTATTTATTTTTGAAGAGAAACTTTTGGAAAAGCCTTATAAATCATGTGTTGTAAGTGAAAATGTTACATTTGATTAAGCAAAAAAATGTATTTTTAATTTTCATGAATTATTCTTTAACTAACAGTTATAACAGTATAATAATTAAAAGATATTTATAAATGAAAATTATTAAACACATATGTATAGGTTAATGAGCTCAAACGTCTTCAAAAAAAAGAACTTAATTCTACGGTACGGGGCTTACTAAAAGCACTATTCAATGATGATGTCTTAAAAGAATACAGTTATGTTGGGCAAAACAAAAAGAAAATTTTCTATTCATTAAGATCATGCGCAATAGTTTTTGGTAAGTGTTTTCTTATAATATATTATGTTATATATTTTTCCAGTTCAATTATATAGTTACTATTTCATAACAGAAGTTAATAATCCATATATTTTATTACAGAATCCATTAGAAAAATGAAGAACTTTCAAAGTTCAACTAATGCAGCTATTGAAGACCCAATTAAAAAATACATAGCTGGTGCTGGATTTGGAAAATCTTCTAAAAATATAGATTAACAAAAAATTTTAAGTTGCCATGTTATATTATATTTCAACAAACATTTTAAATATGTACATATTTGTATTGTATTATTACTAAAGGTTATTTTTATTTTATGCTACTTTTTATCCTACTATGTAGGTATTAGCTTATAACTATTCTTCTACAAGCTATACATTTATGTTTTTCTTATTACAAATAAAAGAGATATTTAAGAAATATTTATTTATTGTTTACTGGCTGAATTTTAATATAAATATCCATACAGTCTTGAAATGGTATGTTAAAATAGCTATAACATGTTCAACTGAAATGTACAGACTGGAATAAGTATTAATAGAAGCTCATTGGCAACTGTTATCTCCATAGCCTAAGGTATGTTGGCTTATGGAAAAGCTATAGGAAAAGCATTTTATGAATTTTGTAAAAATACTACATAAGTCAAAATACTGCTATCATTTTGTAAGCAAAAAATGTAAAAAAAAAAATCAATTTTTTTTGCTAAATGTTGGGTTTAAAAACGTAAAATTAATATTATAAAAACCTTCTTGAATTATTATCATAATGTTTTAATGAGAACATAAAAAAAAAATTGAATAATGATTATTTTGGAATATTATAATAATATAGTTCTGAAATTGTTTTTATAATATTCTTCTACTAATATTATAATAATGATGGTATTGTGGCCAAAAAATATTACTATAATATTATTATCACACTTTTGTACTCAATTTATAATGAATTAATATTGTTTAAATAATATTACTCATTTCAAGTGAAATGTCATAATAATATTATTATATTATGATTTTGCTATCTGGGTTCACTTTTCTTTCAAAAAAAAAAAAATACACATCATTGTAAAACCAATAGATTTCATTCCATCACTCCGTCCAGAATCTAAAACGTATATTCAAATGATTATCTATTATATTTTATTATTTATTTATTATACTTTTTTAGTTAAAAATAATTCACAAGTAATTTAATAAATTTGGGTAATTTTCATAATATTTTTTTTTTAAATAAAGTAACCAATTAAATTAATTTATTGTAGGCATGTTATTATACACGAGTGATTCATCAGGAAGACCTACTTAATAGTGAAGTCAATTTATAAAAAGATATAGTAATTCGTGGCGATAAAATATTATATTGAAAACCTTTTATTTTAGTAAGCTACTTTGGTAATTACTAGGCCAACCACTATCACTAGGGCTGAAATTTGTATGTAAATACATATTTTTAAGAAAACATGAAAAATTAATTATTGCAAATGATAAATTTGTTTCACGTGATTTGCAATAATATATGACATATTTTATCTTACATGTTTTTACATAATCAAAATTGGTTTAGTAGTATTAGGCTCGTAATGCACTAGGCAGCCAATATAATCAATATTGATGGCATTGTCTGCTAGTTTGCCATAAATCTATATTTCAATATTGCATTTGTTATAATAGTAATAATTAATAATAACTTGTATTAACTATAGATGATTATTGTTAGAGCTACAAGGGCTTATTTCATTAGTAATATTTTTTTAATTAATCTAACGTAGGTACCTAGTCGAAATTCGGAGCAGTACTTTTGAAGTATTATTTAAATTTAAAGTTGCTTATGAAAAGTGTAAGTTAATTAGTAAATTATGGAAATTTTATTGATTTGTTGTAATTTGTCAATTTATTTATCGTTATTTCCAATAGTTTTGAGATAAAACGAATTAAATATTTAAATGTATAATATGCCTATCATGGTTATTATGTTAATTATCAAATGTGTATTGTTATTATATTATGTAAACAATGTGGATTAATTTCTTGCGTACTCTTGAAGCTATAACAACAAAAGAAAAATATCAATAATATACTAATTATTTTGCATTTTCATAGGCAACTGTTCAATTTGGAAGATTTTGAAAGTAAACTGCTCTGGATATTTACATAAAAAATTCCTGAAAAAAAAATTAACTATATTTTTATTTTTTATTTAAAAGCTATTAGTAATACTATATTTAGCTTGACAATTATACGATAAAATTAATAGAATAAAATATTTATAATACAAATGTAAGGATAAAAATAGATTGTACTTTCTAAATGGATCACTCTATATGGCTGTATAAGTGTAATAGGTTATTTCGCATAAAAATAAATAAAGCTTATACGTTTTATTAAATATTGATTTTCTATTGTTTGTTATCTGCATGTTATTTTATTTTATTTAGTTGTTGATGTATATTTTTGAATTATACACTGAAACACATGATTTGAATTTGGAATTAACATAACCTATACTTAGATCTATGATACAAATACAAATACAAATACAATTTTATTAAGTTCTAAACAATTTTCACACGCCAATAAATAATGAATTGAACTATATAATGCTCATTTGCAATTTTGCTGGCAATATATTATTTGCTCAGTTCAAAACTAGTAAATTAAAATAATTTTCATTTATTGTTTGTCATGTATAATCACGAAACTAAAATAGGTACACAATAGTGCTTTGCCGATTATACCTATAGATTGATCGCCTACAGCTGGAAGTACACTACTTACAGCAATGGTCAAAGACAAGACATGGTGATCACACAGCATAATTATGTATTGATACAATGAGACGCAAAAAGTACAATTATAATATGTGGTGATGCGTTGAATTACGGCGCGTGTAAAGTCTGATGTCTTAATTATTAGTGTATGACCGTGGGTTATTATAACAACTGCTCTACTCTGCTCTATTGCCGAAACTGACCAAACTAATAAGTATTGCCGACCATTGAAATTTGTAATCATTCGTAACTGATATAATTTTCTGTCGTACAATATAATATTACAAGTATGTATTGCATATCGAGTATGTTTATAAAACACAAGTTACGATGTTTTATATTGCTACTGACTGCACCGTTGTTATTATAATAACTACCCCGCATCAAGTGAAAATGTACAAAAAGAAATATGATTGTTCGTAAGTTATAATTGACGTTAGAACATTTTTCACGAAATAATCTATGGTGTAATTGAAATTGTAATATTAGACATAAACCTTATACTATAATATTGTCGATGGTGTCTCGTGTTATTTATCTGACGCAGTTTGCAATTATTCATAACCCAATTTCAAATCTAAGATACCGGTTGGTTTCTTAAGATGACCATTTGTTCCGATAGTTTTTTTCCTATCATTGTAAAATGCTTAGTTCAAGTTCTTTGTGTTGAAAAATCTTCTACTTTTATTCATGGAATACATGAAAGGCGTGACTAAATAAATGCATTACCAATGCTTTTTAACTCGACAGTATTTTGTTTTATCCTTTTAGAAACCCTATTAATAAGTCTTAAAATATATTATAATGTTTGAAGTTTCTCGTGTATCTATGTATATTCGTGATTTTTGAATTATTATCACAACGAAATTTGTCTTCTAATGCTCATGTGGATACGGTTTATGATAAGAGTTACATAGAGTGTTCTAAGGTTTCTCAAACGTAATTGTTAGCAGTTTAATGATCCGTCTTGACTCGAAAGTTCTATAATATACTTTGTGTGTTCGTCAGATCACTGAAGTACCAAGCTCTACTTATAGTGAGGAATTCGGGTAGGATTGTACTTGTAAATAAATTACGGAAAATCCAGAGACAGTTGCATATAAATTAAAATATTAAGCTGTAGTCAGTTTATTAATGATGTTGGTTTTTGGTTGTCCTCGAGTATTTTGTTTGGATTCTTTCTAATTAATTTGGATGTTAACGTTTACATTGTAAAATAATTAATCTGACAATATTAATGTTTTCTTTTAAGTAGTTTAAAATTTATAAAATATCAATACGTACCACGAAGCATATTGGACTTATATATTATACAATTTATTACTATACAAGTTACAAAAGTTGGTTACTAATAGTTTTATTATGTATGCAAAAGCGCCTAAAGCATAGATTACACTTTTAAAAGTATGTGAAACAAAAACAACGAAACGCGAAGTATCGATTGATGAGATATACAATTTGAAATTTATTAAAATAGTAAAATATTTACATATTCTCATATAAGATGATATGGCATGATGCATTTTCATCACGAGTTTCAACAACATTCGGAAACTTTCCCTGAAACATATTATGGTAAAAACGTTAATGTGAAAAAAATATGCAACTAGGAGTCTAAAAATTATTCTAATTTTTAAAACATGAGGTCAATGAAACATTGAATAATATAATGGATGTATTATTATGAATGTTACGGACAATTGTTTTCACATAAGTTATTATTTTTTAAGCAGTTATAGTCATAGTTAAAGTTGTAGTCATAGTAAGACTAAGAGTCTTGATAAGTTGTGTTTTTCGTAGGCTTATAATTTATATTAGGTGAACATTAAACTTAAAAATAATTTATACGAAGTAAGTAAAAACTGAAAAAGATGGAATGAAAACGGGAATGAAGATGAGAACATTTCGGTTATTGATTTCACCATTCAAAAGATTAAATGTAAAATAGATGCTGTTAAAATTTGTTTAGACGCTTATATATGAATATTATGACCAGAGAAAATATAAGTTAACTGTTTATAACTGATTTATCAACGGGCTTTTATTTTATTCTTAAGATTCTAATATTTAAGAAATCGATAGTGAACTTTTTTCTGGTTTATCGATTAATTAATGCCATTTAAGAGTTTTCAAAGGTTTAAACTAGTGAAATATACGTATATTAATACCTTAAATGTATAAACATGGTTAATTAATGATTTGGTAACATTTGGAACAAACAAATATATAAAACGTGACGTTTTACAGATTAGGTTTCCAAAAAATAAATTGCAAACAAAAATAACTAATTAGGTCATTAAAATCTGTGGTTTACTATACTTTGAGATGAACTTCTCATAATATTTTGATTAATAAATTCCATTAAGACATTATTAATACTAATTATTAGTAATAACTGATATGTGTTGTGATTGCATTAAAAATCATTACGTTATTTTAAGATAAATTATTATTGAACACTTATTCTATCTGCTTATATCCGTATTTTACTATAATCTGTTCTGCTTTAATTGTATAACTGACGCGTTATTAATACTCAACCTCTTTAATATAAATTTAATATCTTGTTATTTTTGTATAACAGACTAATGGAGAATCATATTTTTGAATATTTTATAATATACACGATACAAATTATATTCAGTCAATCACAATAGCTATTAAGTAACCTTACATAAACTTATTCGATTAACATCTGAAATTAATTGATAATAATATGAATCTTAAATAAATATTATACATAATACAATATAATACATACGTCATCATAAATAATTTTCCATTATTTAAGATTTATTGTTTAAAACATTGTTAATATTTTATAAGATATTATTATTTATACGACAAGAAATTTAAAAAAACATTTTGAAATTAATATATTTTAGTAGAATATACATAAATTTTGCTAAAAATCCATATATGAAACAATGATAAATACCATGCATTAATAATAAAACCATTTATTATTGCATCATCTGAGTTAGTGACATATTTTTTTAAAACATTTTTGTAAATATAGTTGAGTTAATGGGACCAGTATAAGATGCTATGGATGAATCCACACGTTGTTTTATCACTCATGTTAACATGACAATAATCAATATGACTAATTATAATTGTACAGAATAAAGTATGGATTTTTAAAAGCTTTTCATGCTAAAAACTTGTATTTTAATTTTAGATGTACAAGATTTATAAATTGGCAATACATGTAGGTATGTAATACTTGTCATAATTTTCCATTAATAAATCCATTAGCATCACTGTCTCAATTTATGTAGGTATCTATGTACACATAATATTCTAGTATTACAAGAAAATAAATCATAAAGTTGTAGAATGAAATACTAACAAATGTGAAACGAATGCAATTATTAGATAGGTACCTATTAATATAATGTATTTTTTGTTAGCTTGGATTATCACATTGTCTTATAAAAATTGTATGTTCTTAATACTTTAACAATATAAATAATTTATGTTACTGCTGTATATAATTTAATGATACTTTGATATACTATGGATTAAGACCATCATCTGCCACAGTACTCAATTAATTTTATTTAAATACAAGTATTAAGTAATATACTTTATAATTAGATAACCTATGCAAATAAATAATACATCATGCATATTATTATTTAGATTATTTGTATTTGTATAGTATAATTTATAATAGGACTTTAACAAAAACATGCCTAAATAAGATATTTTTCTAATATACTTCTTTATATAATTTATATGTCAGGTAATTATTTATTGTATCATTAAACTATATAAGTAGATACTTGAACAGTTGAACAATTATATGTTTAAAAATATTATCACATACTATATACTTTATTTACTATATTGTACAGACACGATTTACCTTAACCTTAAATAAATATTCTATAATAGTAGTGATAAAATTGCCATAAATCTCTTTTGTCTATTATTAATTTTTGTTATTGATATTTTTATTCATCTTCTAACGTGACCGTGTTTGTTGTATGCCGATGACTTGAAAGACTACTATTGTTTGCATAATTTCGTATAGATGCTCTTAGCCTTTAGGTATGGAGATTATCCTTATTTGTAAATAGGTATTTGTTGAGGTCAATGGTCTTTATGTATGGTCCATCCTAAAATACGTGTTTTAGTTGTTTGTACTTACTATATCAATGTTGATAAAGTAGACGGTGAATAAGCCGAGCGTATAACTAGAACGAAGATGTTTTCAATATTTTCATTGCATAAATATTAGGCTTAGTGGTTTGTATATTAATATATTAAGGTAATTCATAGTTTAAATTACCCGTATTAAATAAATTTTAATTTATTGGTTTAAGTATATAAATTTAGAAAACTTGAAATTAAAACACCGCTTGATGTATTAAAAAAAAAGTGTTTATCAACGAAACAAAGGTTTAATGTAATCTAAATTTTAAATGATATTGTGTATAAGATATTTTGTATGATTTTCAAGTTTAATATATCGATTTAAGATGCAGTACTATGTGGTTTATTTAACCAAAATTCGTTCCATTAAATTAATTGAGAAGTATTAGTGTATTATCTATGTCATACTTGTATTATTCATATCTATTTTAATATACATTTTAATTTGAAAATTGATTACAAAACTTATTTTTATTAAGTATTTTAGTAATTAAATTATTAAATATTTTTCTATATAATTTTAATATATTGATTGATTTTATTAAACCAAAAGGAATCTAAAATTAATACGTAGGTACCATCCTACTTAATCCAGAAATTTGAGTTAAACTAAAATGGCAATGGGAAAATAATTTAATTTTTATACTAGAACTCATCGGTTTATAATATTCAGTATAATATTCAATTATGAAACATCAAATCATTTTTTTTCTTTGTGGTTCAAATAGATATGCAAACTATCTAATTAAATGTCTTATCATTATTTAAATAGTATGTAGAAAATTTAACTTTAAAACAGCTAAAATAGGAATCTGTCGTTTTAATTTAAACATTATATATGTGGTTATTTTTAATATTTGTGAGTCTATCTTTATTCCAATATATCCATTATATGGTAATCCATTGTATCGCCGTATTTTTTAATTTTTCAATAATGAAATATACAAAGTGTTCAATAAATAGTTGAATAAAAAATGTGTAAGCATTCAATGTTTACACACGTATTAATGAGCATTAAGTTTTAGAGACTGACGGGGATACCAATTACCGGCAACTATACCACATTCTAGAAGAAGAGATGACTAAGACTAGTGAACCACAATATAAATACGTTGGAGACCTCAATGAGCTAGATCAGTGTAGTGGCCACGTTAAGTTTATGATGTTACTGTCACCTTCAGTATAGATTACGCACTGTAAGATGTATCTTTAAACTACCAAAACTTAAATTCAAGCTATTGAAACTATTTAGATTTTTTTTCGGAATACATCATCACTATTTTGATCTACAACACCCGCATATGAAAGGTAAGTTAAGTGCTGTAGTAATAAATAGGAGTGAAATTTATTTTTAAGATTATTTTTTACGATCCAATTTCTTTGAATATTTAAACGAATTATGATATTTTTTAAATGCCACGATTAACTAGATTTACTTCTACGGTAGAAGTTCTTTGAAAACTAATAATTTTTTTAACTTAAATTTTATTATTCAGATGTATTTGTTGGTTTACTAACTATATATTGTTGTGATTCAAAATTAGGTATAACATCGGAAGCGTTTTATTTATAAAATCTGTTTAAATAATGTATAATCTAAACGTATAGTAAAGTAAAAAAGTTAGTGTTATGAAAGTTTAAAATAATGTTTATTTTTATAATTAGGAACATCATGTTATAGTAGTTACTACATATATGGTTTTTATTTTAAACATTGATTTCTAGAAGATAAAAATTAAAAATAAATTATGATTACCGCACTATTATTTAATATTTAGTATACTACTAGTAGTTATACTAATATTATTTGAAGCCATTCACGTGTGATACAATGTTGATACAATGCAAATTATTGAAACCCTTTTCTAGACGTAAACGAAGAAAAATGTTGCTTTGTTGTACTATATATTGACAAGTTTTCTTTTAAATAATCTATGTATATAGGTGGTGTATAAAACCAATAACACAAAAATGTATTTTAATTTGCACGATGAAATCCGTTCACAATAATTCGTCAACACATTTCACGCGTGATGGCCCATGTGAATTGTTCGAGTTATACGTGCTCTTCAAGTCCAAATCGAATGCGATGTGAGATTGCGCATTTCCGCACCGAGCGTTTCGTGTATAATATTATTACTGTACGTGTGTCACCATTTAATATTATATCAATAAGAACAGTATCGCCCGACTGCAATGAATCGCGTTTTCCATGGAATCCAACAGCAGGGCAGGTACCTCTTCGTAGGCTCGGCTTATGACTTGAAGCGAAAAAGAATAATATGTATAATATGCGCCAGTGGATTTTTGTTTAGAAACCCCGATATTCCTGTCACATAAAATTGTGTGTGTGTGTGTGTGTGTGTGTGTGTGTGTGTGTGTGTGTGTGTGTGGCGCACGACCTCGAGCGGTATTTTTCGTTTTATTGTGGTTGCCGGTTCATTAACTGCCAGTTTGGTAATCGTGAGTGCTACTGACACGTCTACGGAGCGCGTGAGACGAAATTCAAATCGCATGCAATATGACATCATTAAGAGCGTTTATTGTGCACAATGAAAATCTTGAGCATCGATCAAAGACAAATTCGAAAACAAACATATATAGCCAGGCTGACGGAAAGATATCTCAATATCGTCGGATGATTTCACAATAATATTGTAACTCAATAGGCACTGCATCTTCATCACTATATTATTATTATTATTATTATTATTATTATTATTATTATTATTATTATTATTCCCTTTACAATGCCGATTGACGTTATATTTCAATTATTTTATCGAAACGTATTACATTATGCCGTTTGACTAAATAAAACCAATCGGATGGTATATTATATTTATAACAATACGCATAATGTAATGTCGTATTGTTTATGATTGCTATTGGAAATTTCGTATAAATATCGAAGGGACAACATGTCCGTGATGCATTGATAATATATTACTGCAAGCATAGTAATATATAAGCTCGCAGTGTACCTATATTATTATGCGTTCGGATAATGTATAATAAGAGCATTTTACGGATTCAGAGTTGCGCGAGCACTTGCCATTTTGTATTTTAATTAATATTATTTGTATTTTTTTTTTTTTTGTGGTCAAGGTTGGTGTATGAACCAGAATATTAAATATTTTTTATGATTTTGTTTTAATTTCGCTGTTTGAATGTCGAGATGGATGACAATTGATATTCACTGTGTCCAATAACTTTCTATGTCATCAGATAATATATTAATATTTCATTATGAGACGTCATCCATAAGTTGGTTTTGACCGACATCTGAAATTATTTTGTTGTAATATTATTAAATCATCGTGAAAATATAATCTGTTCGAGTTAAAATTACGTATTATGATTTATTATACAGTAAACTGAATATTAAAAACTAAGTATGAATGTAGGTATGGTATTAGTATAAAGAATAACAAATGTTGTACCATTTATTTAATATATGTTTATTATTGAATGTTGATTTTGAAATGTATTTTTTACGTTGAGTCACAAATTTAATCAAACTTCAAAAATTGAATAGAATTTTAATTTTTTAGATATTTCACAAAAAAAAAAAAATAAGTTTTTATCAACTTGTTTTCACATAAGAGTCCAAATAAACTTTAATAGAATATATTCCTTAGAGTCGTTATATTATAATGAAAATAGTGAAATGAAATGTTAGTTCTTGTGTACATTATGAGATGTATAAAATGTAACTATGGATTGTGTTATAATAAGTGAATAAACAAATATATATATAATATATATTTCATCAATTTTAGAGTATAAATAAAATGTAATAAATAAAATTAACCAATACATTTAGCGGTATTTTATGCTCTTGATGTTATTTTAACATACTAATAATACTTAATGGTATTCTAAAAATATTTTTTTTCTCGGAAGGTACACAGATTATAATTAAAAAAACAAATTGTTTATATTGAATCATTAAGCTGGTTGTACAAGTGTCGTCTACGAAGGTTTCTTATTTGGATGCGTATAATATAATCAACAGTAAATGTTTTAAATTATATACTACGTGAAGGTCAACTTTACTGATATATAACTATACTAAGTACATATCCAAATTGTTAATTGCCTTCACGAATACATTAAACCAGCTCTTACAGCATTATGATAATAAATTCATCTACTATTCAATGTGATTAAAAACTAAAAAATTAATAAATTATCGGCAACCCATCGATCGTTCTCAACTATTGTAGCATGTATATTTTTTTTATTTTTTAATATAACATGATATTTTTTACGATTTGAATAAAAATATTAAATTTTCAAAGTAAAGTTCAACGGGAACTAATCTTTATATATAAAATATTCATGTAGGTAACTAGTGTAGGTAGGTATTTACTGTCAGAATTAGTTTTATGTGTGGTTGAATTTACGTTATAATATTAAATTTTATTTTAATTTTTACCATTAATATTCACCGTAAACGTTTGATAACATTTCATAAATATAAATTTTACCGTGGATAATAAATACCACCCACGAACTACCGTTCTATCATCTTTTAAACTGAATTTATTTCGCTGAATGCTTAAAAATTCCATTACTCGCTCAGTGGTCAATATGCCAACTGAATTACGCAAAAATCACTGGGTGTATTCTGCCAACAATAATAATATTGTCCATCGAAAGAAAAATTAATTTCAAAATAATAACAATAATATTTACAGACGGGTTGTTTTATATATTATTATAAAACACAGTCCTTTTCGAAACTTTAATCTCGAAATACCCATTGTATATTATTATATAGTGTTTAAGTGTAGTGCTTTAAGATTCGACTCAAAACGCTTTACAAGCTAATAATAATCCTTATAAATTATTTTTGAGCTTTGTGGATTAAAATGAGTCGGTTAAACGAAGATCGGGTTTTATAAACATAAAGTGCAGAATTTAATGTACTAATACAATATAACCAGTAGCTATACTTAGGGCGTGTATTCTAAACGAACAAAAATAGTTTTTCGTTGGAAAATATTAAAATATAATATTATGTTTATATTTACGTACTCGCTGTCGTATTTATAATTGTTATTATTGTTATTTTATATCATTGTGAAAATAATATATTATAAACATCATTATAGGGAACATGATCTATTATCATTTTATGGCTTCTTATTCAATTTTCTACGATACGCTTGTATGTGATTTTCGAATCGTACAACGCCGAGTACATTTAAGACTATACGAATAAAATATATTTTATAGAAGCGTACAATATTTTATTTATTTAACTGATAATATTTGTAGTTTAAATAATAAATCAAGTTTGTATTAATCCTTTTGGTGGACACTTTAAAAGTGTAGAGTTACCAACAAGTTAACTATACACTGTATTTTAGACTATAGAAAAAAACACCACACACACTCCCAAAAGATGTATTGACCTTGAAAACATGATCATGTTGATTGACCAAATCGTTTTAACGGTTTCCGTTATGACTTTTATATAGTATCATGGGGTGATTTTTTTGTGATTTACGAGGAACGTGATATAATTTTGTCGTCACAACGAACCGTACGACTGAGATCGAGGTGTGCATGGTGCATCTATTAATCAAACCGATTTGTCACGCGTACGGTGGGGGTTATTGAAGACAAAACTAATGAACCATTTTCCAGGTGGCCATACATAATTTGGCTTGGTTCCTCTGGGTGTTCCGAACCACGAGTTTTCGACTTTTCGTTTCCCGTGTGACGCGGGCTCGATTACGATTTTAAGCTTTTTTCGATGCGATTTGAATATCCTTTATACGTCATTACCTATAACATAATTTTTATTAAACAAATTTATGTAAATAATATATGTAATAAAGGAAATTAAACCAGTTGGCAATTACAACAGTACCTATATTATAAAATTGCAAATTGTAATATTGTGTGTAGAACTTCACTACTACATACTATAAATTATTAAATAATAAGAAATGTTGACCTGCAATACTCGAAAAAGTAAACTGGCATGTTCCCGCCTTTAATTCTCGTTCCACGACTACTTTTCATGTGTCTTTCCAATCTCAATCATACAGTTTCAACGACCCCTCAAGTCGTATGCTAAGAGTGCAATGGTGTTGTTTTTGATAACAAATTTAAACTTCGTTGTGTATGTCTAGGTTTCGAATAAATAATTGATATACAGTCTATAATGAACCCTTTATTAAAAGGAATCCTTCTTATTACGGAAAATGTCAATAGTCCCGGTGCAAATAATTTATGAAATTGACCTCTCTATGATGGAAAACTCTTTACAACGGAAAAATATTTGGTCTCAAACAATTCCGTTATAAAGTGGTTTTACTGCATATCAAGTAAAATTTTAAATGCAATATTCTACTATGTTATATATTGTATTACTTATGTAGACTTTTTACTCGAAAGAGCGTTAATAATAATAAATAAATAAATAAAAATAAAATATATAACCTCCCAAATCGGGCACATGACGTAGGTATATTATACACAGTATACACCTTAAAATCATGTACCTCATGTAATAATTTACGCACAGTAGTTAGGTTCAAAAATACTAAAACCCAAACAGTTAACTAATATAGTATAATTATTGTTTAATAATAATAGTACGTGATGTATTATATAATACGTATAATTACTTTTTAACAGTCATGAATCATGATTGTTCGGTATTGTTTAAAATGTAACAATATTTCATCCATTGGTTGACCGAAATTAATGTACTATAACCATACAGATATTACCAATTTTTAAAACATAACATGTGTTTTTTGATTTAATGCAATCAAATAATTATGTTATGTATTTTATAATAAGATTATACTGTACCTAATGATTAATGAACGGAGTCTTTTGGAAAATATAAACTGTATTATTTTAATGGAATTTAAAGCAAAATACTATTATTTTATATACTGAAGTCTTATATAATGTAATTATAATGTCAATGTCATTATGCCAAAGTTCAAGAAACATAATATATGAAGTCTTAGATTGATTTGTGTTTAATAATTTTAGTTTTACTCAAAATGTATACATGAAACAAATTTTATTAAAAGATGACAACTTAATTAAATCTATTGTTTTCTTGTATGCGTGATTTTCAAAAATATAATTTTTTGTTTATTTAATATTTTACTCTTTAAATTAAATCAGTAACTTATACCAAATGTTTTATGAATGTAAAATGAATCTACAAAACATGCACACACCCATCTCGCCCAAATTATTCGTACAAATAAATAAAATGCCAGGCTTGCAATATATTGCAATATATTATGAAAAACTAAATTTAAAAACCAATTCAGAATCTAAAAGTAATATTATTAATATAATATTTCTTTTGTGAATATAAATCTAAAATGTAATCTACTTTATATCAAGAAATATCTTTATATTCGTTAATACGTTCACTTTTGTTTTAAGTACACGAGTGAAAATTCCATACGAATACCGTTCAACTTTTCAAACAATACATATAGTATAGTGTCCCTGTGCATAATGTGATTTTAAAAATAATTATACTTTAATTTTAGATTCTGAATTACATGTAAAAATATAATATAATGTATAATATTCTAGACTGACAAATGATATTGGTTTTTGAAATTTGCTCTAACTCAAAAACGAAAAACCGTAACCACTTGAAATTTTCAACCAAATCTTTATATTGGCATGATCTATACATACTTAAGTTTTCAAAGTATTTTGACATATTTTGACTTACTTATAGACAATTTAAATTTTCGATTTTTGTAAGTTTTTTTTTTAAATATCTATAAAATTTTTTCGACTGTCCGAAAACTCTTGAAAATGAATTAAAGGATTAATTATAAGTTATACTAATTGTAACTAGAAAATATCGGAGATCGTTTCTCTCAAATTTTTTTTATGAGCCCATAAATTTCAAATTTGTATAAAATATGTTAAAATCGCGATAATTTGCAAGTTATTTTGTAGTTGAAAATTCACAAAATTTTTTCTGTTTATACTTAAGGTTCAAAATTTTAACACTAGGTTGTTCATAAGCTAATTTTCAAAAATATATAAAAAAATTTCTACCGGACTGAAAAGAAAAAATTTTATGACTGTTTGAAATTTAAATTTTTACGAAATTGCGTTATAATTAAATTTAAATATAAAATACTATATTATTATATACACATTTTAGACAAACATATTAACTTCGTTCAGAATCGTTATTCGTTTACAATGATATCTATCATTGCATTTAAATTTAACAAATCCATTGTAATAATGACCTATCCTATAAATGAGGTACACTTCACCATGAGGTACACAATGAGGTACACTATACAGCAAAGCGAGGCTCACCCGTTTTTTGTATTTTATTTATTTTGATATATCATTAAATGATTTGTTTTTAATTACATTCATGCATATTTATTCATAGGCCTAAACGAATACACTAAAAATTTTATAGAATTGGTCCATTGATTTTTGAAAAGTTTAAAAGAATTACAAAATTTAAATTGTAATCGAGCTAATTAATAATTTCATTCTATATTTCGTATGTCTAACCTAACCATTTTTTTTTTATACAGCGCGCGTCCTTCCAGAGAACTATTCAATCCTATTTAATATATTTCAATTCATATGAGCCATATACTATTTTTTGTTGTTTACTGTTTTTTTATGGTGCCACGCATTAACTTAATAATAATTTTATCGGAAAACAGTTTTTATAGAAATAATCAACGTCAATAAATTCATTTATAGTTAGTGATTATTTTTTTTTTCAATCGAAATAAACTATTGTCAGATATTGTAGATATTTGCGTTAAAGTGTTTATTAATATAATATTAAGTAGTTTGCTTACAAAGTCCTTACGTCTCATTTTTAATGTGCACGTCGTATATAATACGTGTATTATTATGTATTAAACATACACACCACGCGGACGACGACGGTATATGAAGTCTCGACTGTGCGTTTTACTTATTACCGTCTTGTAAAAGACGGCTATCTGGGTTTATGAGTTAAAACCTTTGGAGAACGAGTGTCTTTCAAAGTGCAGACACGCGTACATGGAATTTTAACGGCTTATGTTCTTCACTGACACGTACAAAACACGCGCGCCGAAACGCGAAAAGGAAAAGAAGAATGCAAAAAAATTATTAAATAGGTAGGTAGGTACGCCGTACGAGGAAAATATTATTCAAAGTGTTGGCGCAGAAATACCTGTTCAGTCGACAAAGATACGGTATGTGCACATACTGTAAATAATAAACGTGAATAATATATGAAACTCATATACACGTTATGTACTCGCGTAGGATTAACAATCATGCGGTATGAATCCGGTGATTTGGATTAATGATCGGTTCAATATCGGCTTTCGGTGCGCCCCCCTGCCGTAGGGATTAAACGGTCCCGTCTATGGATGACTCTTTATTATAATAATATATTAGGTATAATACAGGTATGTTGCGTGCGTATTTACCTCCGCAGCGCAACACTTAAGTGCTAAATGTTACAATGTTTACTGTATACATAGGTATCCATCGGATAGGTCAAGTTTGCGTTGTGTTTGTCAAATTGGCCGGGTGACTAATCCACTTATTGAAAATGGTTACTGACCTCTTGTCGGATTTCAAAGTAGATGCAAATTCACGCACACGCAAATGCACACTACACACACGCGCGCGCGCGCACAAACGTGCATACAAAACCGCAAAGAACCTAATGTTTTGCGTGCATTTGTTTTGTGCGGACAAAAAAATAAAAACGAATATTGTGAGAGATGAGCAAACATATACAACGTATATACTGTAAATATATATGTAAGTATTATAACGGACAACTATGTTGTTTACTGACTTTTGTAAAACCTTCTTGGGTTACCCTAATTGAAAATACCAGTCTCGCTATTGTGTAACGAAGAAAAAACACACAATATACACTTTTATCTACTGGTGAAGAACGTCTGCCTTGTATACTTACCACGGGAGGAAAAAAAATATGTACGATATGTATGTACGTATAGTATTATTGTGCATGTACTTGGTTATTATTACGAGTGAACGTCTTGCGAGAGAATATGTAATACAAGGCTTATACGAATATTGTATTAATATGTATCCGCACTCTGAGTTTATCTGCCGCGTAAGAAAATATTAAAGCGTGTCATTAATTTATAGTTAAAATATATTAATACTCTGCTCGGGGTAAAACAAGTTCAGTAAAATGTCATGCATAATATTATTATAAACGAAAATATCAGAACATACAACATAATAAGTGATAGAGTGTAAGTTTGTAAGTATATGTGTGTGGTATTTTACGTTTTAAGTTCAATTTATCACGTGAAAATTTATTATTCCGTTTTAACGTCATGTATATGATGTACTTACTCATGACAATCGAAAGTCTTTATTGTTTGCAAAAATATCAATCACAAACATTGTAAAATCGCATCATAAAATACTATAAAAAAATTCTAATAAATCTTCTTTAAATTTCGCCCAACGATGGTTTAATTCAATGCTATGGAAACTTTTTATATAAAAATGATTTATCTACTAATTTTTATAATACTTCATGTTGAAACAACTCCCATTTATGTTATACACATACACATACACACATTATTATAATATGTGTATCGTCGACATTAATAAATATAGGTTCATTGCATGTTTTATTTGTCAGGTTTTAGAACATTTTTAACCAAAAGATACATATTATAATTCAACATTTTATTTTAAATTAAATTAGATTTTAAATATTTTCCTTTAATTGCAATTTCTCTCTCTTATTTTTCTTTATTGTTCTACTATTATCTTTTATTCATCCGAAATGGTGATTTGAATATATTTTCATTCTCTCCTTTACTATTAGAATTTTATATACTACAAAAAAAGTAAACAAATACCGCAATTAAATTACTAATAAGAAATTTAATTTTTCTGTTCAAATTGTATATTTGTTTAAAACTCTACAGTTGTAAGTATTACTTAAATGAGTTTTATATTTCTCATTCAGAAAACTTTTTAATTATCTATACATTCTATAGTCAAAATGTTAACCTGATCACGATTTAAAATTTAATAATAAAACAATAAATTCAATTATGCTAGTTTGTTAGAAGTAATGACGTATACCTTGTTGTCATGAAATATTAATTTAACGTGTATAATTTAAAATATATTAACAATATTATATTTTAATATAGCACCTATTGTTATTGTTTATGAAATGCATTTTTCAATGGCGTTCATTTTACAAAAAATTAGAAAGATTCCATGAAATGATTAATTTAAAATATTTTTAGTACTTAATGTTATTTGTGAATCATTGTGAGTGTTATGACCTTATTCCGATAATTTAAGTTTTGATTTGGATTCTGATTCGTAAATTTATGTACATAATGTTTGATTCAATAAATATTAAAATGAAATGTTTATTTTAACTATGTCTTACTTCGCACTATTTCATGTTTATATCTTTATAATGTTTTTCGAAGGCTCTAAATTTAGTCGATTTAGGTCGTTTAGTTAAGGTGAAATAAAACATTTCTGAGAGTTAGTATCTTATGTAGAATAATAATTTGGGCTGTAAATGAAAAGAAAATGCCAAACAAAATGTATACCGTGGATTATATACGATGTGTAGTGATGAACTCAAATCAGTATTTTATCGAATTGCTCTCTCTATACAAGGAACCTATGTTTTAATTTTCTTATATTTTATAAGCTTATTCATTATAATATAACATGAACTTTGGCGTGTTACATATACAATATGTAATTGTTCTTATTCAAGTTTATTTTAAATAATTTAAAATAATTTCAATTATTTTAAAGTATGGTATTTTGATTTTTAAAATACATTAATATTATGAATGTCTTTTAATCTTAAATAAACAAATATTTATTCTTCTGACGTCTTATACAAATCATGTATGTAGTATGCCTCATAAAACATGTGATAAAACAAAAAAAAAAAAGGAAAGACATCGAGTATCGAATTTCAGTAAATATAATACCCTGACAAACGATCACGCTTGTTAATAATCGGCCAACTGGTCTTTTAATCTGATCACGATATAAGTAATTCTTAGAAGTTTAATAAGTTTAAAAACATATATTTCAGTGAAATGCTCGAGTCAGTAAAAATGATTATTTAAAGTAAACTCAGCTATAATTGAATTTCTTGTATCATAGATATCATAGAAACAGAGAAGATAACTGATGAGTGATGACTTACGATAACTTACATTTGGACAGTTAAATTTGGGTTAATATGAATTATGAATTATGAACAGGGCTGAATTTAGAGGGGGATGGTCCCGTGTGGCCCTTAGTGGTAATTTTTAAAGGTGGCAAATATCAAAACTGCCTTTACGTATATTATATTATGTAACAATTTATACAACAATCTTTACGGGTTGAAGGAGTTGGCTTAATTTTGTTGTCCCAGGAAGACCAAATTATAAATACGGCTCTTATTAAAAATATAAAAAAATTGGACAACAAGAAAATTTTATTGAAATTTTAAAAACCCTTAAACTTGAGATTGCTTCTCAATAGATTTTTGAACTCTGACACTGTGTAAATGTAAATTATCAATGGGTTCATGCTGTGTTTAAAATTCTTATTTATTATCAACGGGAAATTTAGAACATAAAAAGCAAGTCTGAAATAAAATCGTATACATATTATATGTGATTATTATGTACGAAAATAATAAATGTCCAATCTCAGCTTTGAGCATGAATTAATATTTTATGAGATTTGGAATTGGAATGATTTGAAATAGATTAAATTTATTGGAGTTTAATGTATGTTAAATATTTACTAATTAAACTAATTAAGAGCATTTAATACAAACTAAAATATCATGACATCAAGTATTATACTTGTATTGTTTTATAGTCCAAATAATATTGACCATGTTATAAACAGAATCAAGGAAATTGAAATCTCGTGAAATGTATATTAATCGTACTTAAAGTGTACTTTTAATACAATAGTTATCTATATAATCTTATAAGAGATTATTTTAATTTGATATTATACTATTTTCGTAACATTTTGATAATATTTTAATGCCAATAACTAGAAGATTTAAGGGGATGAAAGAAAGTTTATCAATAAGTGCTTGAGAGGATTGTTAAGTCATGATCTTCTGCCGTGGTGGACTTTTCACCATCTGGACCCCCCACCAGATGCTTATGTAATCTTATATATTTGAAATCAATAAGAATAATATTATTAAAATGTTGAAATATAATTTTAATATTTTAATATTATTTTAGATCCTGAATGGAGTGATGAATATATTTTATTATTGACTATCTTATCTTGTATTATTCTATAATGTACGACCACTTGAATAAAATTCCATTTCAAACTTGAAATCGGTAGTATTGTCGTAATTATTTGAAAACTATACTAAAAGAGTTATAAAATAATCACATTCGTTGAAAATTCTGAAACCCAAACGAATTGTTATTGTACAGCACTCTTGATATCGCTGTATTTTTGATGGTACATTGAATACAGTGGATTCCGCTAAATGTGGACATGTTGGGACCAGCCTTGTTTGCCCACATTAAGTGGTTGCCCAAAGAAACCAAAATTAGTTCAAAACACAAACTAATAATTGTTTGCTATTTAAACATAATTATTGAGTCATGTCAATTTTTTGTACAGAAATTTACATTTTATTTAATTTTATGAATATTTTAAAAAAAATTGGTAGAATATGGCAAGTAGTAAACTTGTTATAATTTTATACAATGTATGTTAAGAAATAGCTCTTAAACAAATTTATTTAAATTCTTTTCAAGCAAGTATATTCAGTATTTACGTAGAAACTGCTTGAAAATAATAAATAAGTGTATATTATATTACACCGTCCGATATTTTATTTTATTAACAACGGTTATTATTTCATGTTGTGTACTAGCTATTGTTCGAAATAACAGTCCAACACTATATTGAACTTAAAAGATTTTGGTCGTTTACAATGTATTTAATCGTATCTTAATATACTACTCGTATTAATCGTTGCCGCTGTAAAAACGCGTTGTATTCGATATAAACAATATGTATTCGTGCGTTGGCGGATATGTTATATTGTCATTATAACTGTTTGGAACCAAGGTGTTCTGCAGTCCAATTAGGACAATCGAATAAAACGGATAATGGTCAACACAGTGCGTTTAGACAAACGACAGCCGTGTATAGGTACATCTATATATGTCTTTATTAGTATATAAATATCATTGCAACACGTGTTCAATGTCAATAAACCCAGGACGATTAGACGTAATAAGATTAAGTACTTTTTCAACACCACGAACAACTCAAAAACAACGTTTTATTAGTTATGCATACTTAATAATATATTGTTCCTATAGAACAGGCGCGGTTTTACTGTTGTTTGCTCTTGACTCTCGGAATTCGGCTCATGTATACGTGTTTAGGGGATGGATTATTACTCCCACTGCGATCGGTATGAGTTATAGCCGGTCAGATAGATCTTAATTAAGACCAACTCAATAAAAGAAAAAAATTATTTACATAAATGATTCTCAAAATGAAAAATCAAAATGCATTATTATTGTCATTTGGTCATCATTGTGAATATTTGATTCATTTTAATGTGCATTGAAATAGTCACAAAAGTTGTAATGTACCACAGATTGTAGACACTTTAACATATTTAGATATTTCATCGTCCCATGCCTATGGCTTGACCGAGTCTTTGGGTTCTCAGTGCCATGACCGGATTTAGGACTGAATGAGCGCAGATCCCGCGCATTGGTTCTTCACACTAGTTTTACCCCCAAAATGATGACTACCGGCATACTAAAGAATTATTCAAACTCAAGCCACTATCTGAATGTCGTAATATTTCCAGTTGTCACTTTATTCAGGGATTAATTGATGGACCATCGACGTCCCTAATTTGTTAAGACGACTCGGCATTCGCATTCCTGGTAAGACTAGAAGTAAAGATTTTTTTTTAACTACCATTTAGCGGAAATAATTTTTCCAAGAATTCACCTTTAATAAGAATGATGTCACTAGCCAACAATTACCCACATTTTCGTACTTAGGTCAATTCAAAACTTTAATTTCATACTATTATACCATTTTATACACATAATTATATATTATAATCATATCTATTAATACTATCAACTTATACTATATACTGTAACTATATGCGTTAATTATATAAAATTTAAAATAAAATTCCCTCCTTCCATCACCAAAGATGTTTTAAACTTTAAAAAGTATAATTCGGCACTAGAATTTCTGGGATTATAATTTCAGTCAAAGCATCATAAAACCAAACATAATAGTCCTGAAGATTCATGTGCACATTACAATACCTATTTAATATTATATTTCGATTGTGTATACGGCCAGGACGATATTGTATGTCCACCATACAACTACTCATCAATGTTGTACGACCCACGACCCCCGGAGTTTCCGCAAAGACTTAAACGCCTTACGAATATTGTTACTAAACGAATACAAAAATATGGATAGGTATACAATATTATAATTTATAATATCATGTACTTATTATTGTACACAAGTTTGCGCGTCATGATCACTCTATGAACCATCGCCGCTGTCGAAGGTCACCGTTCCACGAGCATAACTTGCTTGTCGTATTATATTATTATTATTATTATTTGTATATTATACGTACTTTTAATCGTCGGTTGTCTGGATGTATCTTGGATGGTCTAGATCGCAGATGTACCAGTGGAGAGGGAGGATGGGGATGGGGATAAGGACGAATGACAGCTACTAGGATGGAGAGGGACATACAGCGAAGAAGGAGATATGTGGTATACGAAATAAATATATTATAAAATATCCGGACGACTCTATACATATTATATAGTATTTTATTTTTCCCTTGTACACATCCACTGTGCCTGCCGGAGACGAGAGTGAAAACGGTCGACAAAGTTTCGAGAACGAGTAGGTACTACCATAAACAAACGTGGTACATGACCTTTTCGACGTGGTCGTCGTCGACGGTTCGGAGCACAATCGAAGCACGCAAATTCCGATCATATTCACATTGTGTTAGCACTAGCTGGTCTGCGTGCGTTTATTTATTATATTGTTAATATTTTTATTTTATCTTTACAGTCTTTTATTCCTTTTTATAAAAACATTTTTTTTGTTTTTGTCTGAGACCGTCATTTATTAGTGATTTCTCCCACTACATTGTTCCCGAGGGTTTGGCCTTGTCGAAGAACCGATTCCCATTTTTTTTTTTTTTTTGTTACACACACGAAATCGTATCGAAGCTCGCTACAACACCTCGGGGGTCAATTAATGACTGGTTTACTCCACTTCGAAAAGGATTACGTACATTTAAAAATTAAAACTGCTGTTCCTGATCCAAATGCGAGTTTCTTAATGATTTTGTATCGCAAATTATAACGTAATAAACCAAAATTCGTTTTAATTCTTTGTTCATATCTGTCATGATCGAAGGTTAATAGGTGCGAAACAAGATTTCTACTTCGTCCTATATCCACTACGAAAAGACCCATCAAGCGATTATATTAATTATGTTATTATTTTTGAAGATAATTCATTACAATACGATCGTTTAAGTCATTCGACTGATTATTTTGTTTTCCGCAGTTTGAATGCAGTCGTCTTGAAGAGTTATAGCTTAAAAATGAAAAAATGTTCGACATCAGCTCAATGGATTCAACAAATCTTCATCACAGTCTGTTTACTTTGGGTGAGTACATAACGCAATACATTTATAACTATATTATCTTCATTTCTTCTGATGTAATTACGACGTAACTGCACAAAAACAACATAATACGTTACACAAAGCATAAGAAAAAATTGTCGATCCCTGAAAACGAATTGTATGTATGTGTGCGTAAAATTATAGCTGTGCAGTTTTATTTACACAGTAAGTCATTAACAAATTTAATAAATAATTGTACTAATTTTTTAATTCAGAAAAATACAAAGACAAATTTTTAATTATAATAAAATAAAATATGCAATTAAAAATAAATAATGGCATGAAATAAATGTAATATCTATGTTCTATGTTTGTTTCCATTTATAATGGTATATTATTATTATTATTATTTACTGTGAATTCTCTTAGAATAATTTTTAGAAATGAAAGTTCATTCAAAGAAGTCAAGTGTAGTTTTTGAATACTATCTTTATTTAAAGTATTCATTTTAACATTTTACATAATTTAAAGTATACATAGTGTAGGTTTTTTCCATCCAGCTTTTCATTTTATTAAAAAATATAACAATGAAATATCAGGAGGTACATTTTAAAATAAAAGAACGATAAAACTTTATAAAAATAATTTAATTAGAGATTATTTTTATAGAAGTTTAAGGTGTTAATACATTTTGTGAGAAAATTAAGTAACTAAAGAACAATATATATAATATATATTAAATTGTATTGTTTTTTACTTTTTAGAAGATTGTATTATTGATTTTACGTTAACATTTTAATGATAAAATGTATACAAATATAAAAGTTGTACATCATTTATGTTATAGTATTTTGTAAATAATTTATAGATATTAATTACACTAATTACACAATAAATAAAAACAATGATTTTACTTAGGTTAAATTAAGAAAGTTACTGAGAAAATTAAAATTCACCTACGTATACCAATACAAGTTGTACCTAGTATATCGTTGTAAAATTAATATATTTCTCACTTGACTTAAAATTCAAAATACAATATATTATTCTACTGGAAATTATATACGTTTATAAAGAACATTATTACAATAAGTTAGTACTTAGCTATGGCAATTTATTGATAAAAACTATATATGTTTTATACTTTTTTTATTATAACTTTGGTGTTAAACACTTCAACAAAATGTTTTGTACTTATATTTTCTACTTCACTATGTAAAACTACTATAGTGAATGGCATATAATACTGTTTTAGAATTAAATTCTAAATCATTTAAATGACTAAGAAATTATTTAAATTAAAGGTGTTGATATTGGCAAGTAGCCTAAGCTTACATAGTGTTCATCAGAATCAGTCAAACAAATTAACCCTTACATACATTTATATTTGATTTGTTGTAAGAAAAACCGGTTCCGATAAATATTAAGTTAACTGAGTATTGTCACCTTTTTGAAATATTTAATTTCATCGCATGTAATTGGATTTATGCAACACTAACGAAGTTTAATAATAACGTTTTTGGCACCTACACAGGCTATTGTTAAAATGACATAAATAGCATTATCAGATCGTGGAACTTCACCTTCAGTGAACTCATACATTTAAAAATCCGTTTCCATCGCAACGCCCTTTTTGTACTAATAAATATACAAATTGAATAACTTATACGATGACATAACAAAAGTATTCGCTCGTGTTTTTGAATAAAAATTATGATTTAAGATTTAAAGAATACAATAAATTTGTTTTAAATTGTACGATAAAATACCATTCTTGTTTAAGAATAAATTATATTCATGTTCATTGAAAGTACAGATTTATTACAACTATTATTTGTATAAATTTAAATAATTTTTATCCCTACTACAACGATTCGATTTTATGATAGATTAAAAGTGGAAAAATCAATTAATTTTTTTCAAAATTATAATATTATAAGTTATAAATAACTTTATAGAAATAGTTATTATATATAAAATAAGATTATTTAATATTTTAGTTTTTATATAAAATCTATAAACTTGGATTTCATGGAATTAATGATAAAATAATATAATTTAATAAAAAAATATTGTATTGTGTTTCTATGTATTTCTTATTTTTATTTACATTTTGAAATATTATTATCAAAATATTGGATCTTATAAAGATTAATAATTATTGATAATTTTAAATGATTAAAATAAACTATAGTTAAATAAGTTGTATGAAAGCATTGCTATGGGTTGCAATTGAGTAACATTTTATTTTGACTATCAGCAGTGAGAAGAAACTGATGAATATACAATGATGTTTATTTAGAATTATACTTAGAAGATAAATAATTTTTATCGCAACAATAATATAGTATTTTATATTATAGCGTTCCAATGAATTTCAAAGAAAAAAATATTATATTAATTAGTAAAATTATTATATTATACGATCTTATTTATGAAATTAAAATGTTATGTTAACAGAGTCACAAAACCAAAATTAATGTTTTCTATTTCAAGTATTTATGGATATGAGTGCTTCAAGAATGAACAATGGTTTTAAACATTTTAAACTCATCGTAGACTTTTTATTTTATTATCGGGAAACATACCATTACCATTTCACTTAGAATCACTGTTCGAATGCAATAACAATTATTAATTTTATAATGTTATTTAATGTAGTATCAGAATGATTTACTTCATTAGAACTAATGCCTAATAAACTCGTTCTGGAGAGCCATTTATTGTAATTAAAAATCTATTGTAATCTACCTCGCACGTACAGATAATGACGTTTAATAAATTTATCATCGTTATAAATGAAAACTATTTCGTTTTTCATTTTCATTGATCCTATTCTATTTCAATGTAAATACATCGACTAAATAGTATTGTTCACACAAATTCACGTTAAATAAACACTATAAAATTATAATAGAAAATAAACTAAGAACACAAAAAAAAAAAAAAAAAATGTTAAGTAACTAGAATGTTCCACGTTTTCAATAGGTTTGTCTATTGGAGTCTGTAGTTGGACACGGAAGACTTATGGAACCACCGGCGAGAAACAGTATGTGGCGGTTCGGATATCCTAATCCGGTAGACTACAACGATAACGAACTGTTTTGTGGCGGCTATTCTGGTACGATGAAAATTCAATCGAAACAATCCATTCGGATTACTCCTACACTTTACCGAGTTCGAATCGCTAATATTGCAAACATTGAACGCGAAAAAACAAAAAACAAAAACAAGTAAGGTAGTAATAGGTATAATGTATGTTTTTAGTTCAATGGAGCGTTAATGACGGGAAATGCGGAGTGTGCGGGGACGCGTACGATCAATCACAGCCCAGGCGGCACGAGGCGGGGGGTGAATACGGTCGAGGGATAATCAGCAGGCATTATTTTGCAGGTCAGGTAAGGTCAATTGAAACAATTACGAGCGTGTTGTTGTTACCCACTCGAATAAATGAAGGGAATAATGTACTACCGCCATTGTTGCGATGGTTTTGATCACGTTTGTCGCGATTTAATTTTTCCCGATCGTAAAATATCCACCTATTTTCTTCATCGTTTATACGTACGAGATACCTCGCGTCGATTTCATAATAATATATCGCCGGACCGCGCTAGGTATATTTTATTATTTAATCCTCGGATAAAGTTTGGTATAACGGCAATATGAGGGGTGGGAGAGGATTATCAAGGAAATAAAATAAAATATAAAGACCTTCTAATACGAAATCTATAGAAGTAATTACCATTTACACTTTAACTTTTCTTAAGAACTTTTATGGCCTTGTGAAATATTAATATAACACAATGTGGGGAAGAAAGTTTTAACGAAACTTTTACTTGGTATGTCATTTGGAATTGAAATCCTCTAAGGAACCAGAGCTTTTTGTAAATTGTCAAAATTCCCAGTCACCTGGTATAGTTTAAAGCCATTGAAATTTGATGCACACAATTAACGTAGGGTCATACAGAAATCTAATTTACAATAACGATACAGGAAAACGCTGAGTGGGAATTTGATTTTTTCATTCTCTTTAGAGCAACTCAATGATCGTATAAAAAGTTGAAATATACTAATGGTTAAGCACAAAGTATACTTTAATTAAAACGAAAATTGGATTTGCTTCTAAGAAAGTAATTTAAGTTTATTTTAGCTGTTCATAAATTTAACTCTTTATGTAGCTTAAATAAATAATACGTTTATTTTTAATTACATTGGTTTACTAATAAACTTAAAATATTACAATTTTTAAACTGATAATAAACGTACCATATTATATAAACTAGGTCACGAAGTATTAACATTTCTATAAGTAGAATAAACTTTCCTTGTTTAATTACTTAGAATTGCTTAAACCTTATTTATCGGCGATGTCCTAAATGATATTAATATTAAAACGGCTTACAAACAAATATTAAATAAATGTTGTTGCATTGGTATTAAAAAATAAAAATACAAAATGCTCTGTGCGTTCAAGATAAACTTGTGGGTCCATTCATTTTTTATTCTAAAATTATAATTATCTTTTATTTTCTTTTATAAAAATAATTTTTATTATGTTCAAATATAATCGGATTTATCCAATCAAGTTTTCAAATTTGACAGTAGCAGTAAAATATGTATGTAGTTATTTTGAACATTGAATTATTTTTATTTTGTTTTCAATTGAATTTAAAAAAAATACAGCTGTATTGAAATATGATAATTATGATAATTATATTTTTCGAGAAAAAATTGGATTACCGTTTGGGTAGAGACCTATCAGTGTATTCGTAGGGAAATTATTAGTACTGGTAATAACATTTTAATCCTTGGATCAAAAAATAAATTTATTGTACAATTGTGTTTTGTAGCTGTCCCCGAGGAAAACGTTGATTTGTTTAACATTAAATAAATAGCTTTTCGTACGATTCGAAGTTTGATTTTAATTATTATAATTTGTATCAACCAATATTTTTTCTCAAAAATTAATTTATTAGATTTATATGTAAATATTAAAAAGCAATTAATATTTATGAGCGTTGTTCTGTACGCATGAATAATGATACTTTACTTTAATAAATAGTTATTGCTCCATTTAAACGGAAAATTATTTTCATATTTCTAAATATAATACAATGCGATAAGCATCTGTACTCAAAAATAATTACCTAATATTGATTTTGAGGCCTTAACGTTTTAAAATAAATAATTATCCAAGTTTATAATTATTGGAGTTATTAGATGTTCGATGTATCGATGATAATCGATGGAAAAAAAGGTTAATAAGTAATATAAAAACCAATTATGATAATTAATAATAAATATTGCTAGTTATTTTGTGAAATATTTGCTTTGTTTAACTTATTTATGAATTTGATAAGTATAGATAAATCTAAATATTATTGTTAGAATTAGACGTGGTGGAAACTCCGGATTTTAATAACTATTTAAATGTGACAAGTTCATTATGATCTATAAATAATGATAAAAATTATCCATAAATAATAACAATGACAATAATGTGAAATATCCGTTTAAACTTGGTTTGAAAAATGAAAATATTAAACAATCGTACCACGTATCAAGAAATAAAATATTATGTAACATTACATTAATTTTCCATACCATTTTATTATAACAGTAAAAATAATTTGTTTACTGGGTTTCAGACAATCGATGTTGAAATCGAACTGACTGCCAACCACAAAGGAAGATTCGAAATGTATCTCTGTCCCAACAATAATCCCAGATACGAAGCGACAGAATCATGTTTAGAAAGGTAGGCAAATAAGTATACGTTTACGTGACAAAACGCGTCCGCCTCGGATATTTAAGAAGTACAGTAATCACGTATATTTACATCTCGCACTACAGTACTATTGCTGTAAACCAATGGTTTTATTGTTATGCACTTGCCATTTTTGTACGTACACTGCGTTTTCCACCCAATCATTCGTTTAAGAGCGAAACGATTGGAGTTAACCGTACAACATATTATTAACTAGGTATTCAAGTTTGATATTTACTTTTTAGGTATCCCCTGTACATATCTGGCACTCGACAGGTACGATACCTTATCCCGGAGGACTCGAAGAAGAAGGATATATTCAAGTACAGAGTAAGGTTACCACCTTATCTCACTTGTTCTCAGTGTGTTCTTCAATGGACCTATTATACCGGTGAGTGCGTTTATTGGTGTTCAATGATACGGTTTTAAGCTATACGTGTGAGAGGCATGTGAGCACTATGCAGTGTTATTTATGCACTTAGTTTAGTTATTAGTGATTTACTGGAATAATAAAATCTTAAAGTATAGCCCATTCAGTCCTAGAACACAACTGGTCTAAGATAATACGATAAGTACGAATGTACAATTACTATGATTGTATATAAATTGATTTTAACTAAAAACTATTGTTTAATTTATGAATTACCTTTCACTCAAATAATAAAAATCAAATTGCTTGAAATTACTCGATTTTGTAATAAACACGAAGCTTAGACTTAAATGTATAACATAAATATGGAATAATAAATGTTTAAAAATTAGATTTTTTTTTAATACCTTACTTATTGATTATTTTGGTACACATTGTTGATTATTAAAATTAATTATTTATACCTTACTATACGGCATACGCATTAACATTATTTTTGAACTTAAATAATTAAAACATTACTCCACAATGTAGAGTTATGTACAAAAATAATAACCAATCTATAGCTTACATTATTTATTATTTATTAAAAATTTAAAATAATTATATCTGTTAGGTACAAACATAAATAAAAAAAATGTATTCGTTTTATATACCACCCTTAGTTTTTACGTACCTCAGTTTGAGAACCATTGATTTACATCCTGTGCAAGAAATGAACATTTTTATTATACTGAAATATTTACATTATTTTCCATTATAAAACCTTCCAACGCAATTTATAGTAATATGCTTTTTATAAATAGTGATACATTTCGGAATAACTCATAACATTATTTAAAAGAATAATTTTCAATTAATTTAATTTTATAAAATAATACTTTTTACATCTACTAAATAAGTTAACTTTATTTGTAGGATTTGTGCTTATAATAGATTATAATGTAGTATTATTAGTTAGTAATAGTAGTATAATAATTCACTAAAAAATCGAATATATTAAGTCATAAGTTTTGTTTAGTTATAACATGTGAAATATAGGTTTAATGAAACTTCTAGTATTAGTGTTTGCAGTTACGATTTCACATTTATCTTAATTGATAAGAAATAATATACTATACTAATTTCGCTAGAAAGATAGAATCTTTTATTCAAACTGTAAATAATTGTATTGCAAAATTAAAATGTTGAGCATTTTAAGTTTGAATATACTTGCATAAGATTAAAAATCATATTCAATAAATCAAAGAGTATTAATACCTTCTTAGTTTCTATAAATTTAAGATCGAAAATATAATTAATTACATATACTTCTATAAAAATAATAAAATGTTAATATTTTTATCATTTCATAACGGTAGTTTTTGATGTTGTAAATAATTACAACAAAACAATTATAGTATTTGTAAATAATAAAATATGAAATGTTTATAAATAATACTTTATAGTAGTATTATGTGCACTGAGTACTGCATGTGCGCTTTTAAATAAATAATCTCGATAACCAGACAAACTTAAATTATTTTCAAACCTACTTTTTATTTATTTAAAAAAGTAAATAGTTTTGAGTAACTAGTTTAAGTTTAGAAAGAAATTTCTTCTTTCTTGATTAGTACAGTGTATAATGTACACAACTCTGGGTCACAACTACGGTTTATACTTTAATTTTATTTCATTTCAAATATTTTTAGCACGTATATAAACTTATTTCTTGAATTAGTTTACTTTAATAAACGCATTTTATTATAACAATTATAATTATTATGACAATATTCAATATATTTGTTAAACAAATAAATTTATACTACTTTAAATGAAAACCAAGTTTGACAGTGAAAGTGAATTATTTCATGACAAAAATTAAAATTCAAGTTTATCCAGATTCATTTAAACCATTTTCAAATTATCTAAATATACAAATATACAATATTTTATTTTTTATTTTTTTTTTCTGTAGACAAATTTTGGATTAAAATTCAAGTGATAGATCAAATTAAAATAGATAAAATATTTCTAAGTTCAAAGTTAATGAAAAATTATTTTATATCAATACTATATTATTTCTTATAATATGGGGCAAAAAGACTAACACAAAAAGGATCAAAAAGGATAGGCAACTAAACATTCATCACAACTTGTAAGATTATTGTATTATTGTGGTTGTTTAGTGTTTGATGGTTTGCCTAGTATACAATATTAACTGATTTTTAGTCCTTGTATCTCTCTACTGTCAAATGTAGTTTATTTACTTATTAGTATGGCTCGGATTTTGTAGCAAAATTAATCCTTAAAAAAGCATTTATTATATTTAATTCTAAAAAATAAATTTCAACTGCCCATAAGATTAAATATTAAAAAAGAACGGGTGGGCCTCACTTTGCTGTACAGTTGGGGGTGGAGTGCACCTTGTTTATGGGATAGGTCATTATTACAATGGATTTGTTAAATTTGAATGCAATGATAGATATCATTGTACACGAATAACGATTCTGAACGGAGTTAATATGTTTGTCTAAAATGTGTATATAATAATATACCTAGTATTTTATATTTAAATTGAATTATAATGCAATTTCGTAAAAATTTAAATTTCAAACAGTCATAAAATTTTTCTTTTAAGTCCGGTAAAATTTTTTTTTATATATTTTTGAAGATTAGTTTATGAACAAACTAATGTCAACATTTTGAACCTTAAGTATAAACAGAAAAAATTTTATGAATTTTCAACTACAAAATAACTTGCAAATTATCGCGATTTTAACATATTTTATACAAATTTGAACTTTATGGGCTCATAAAAAAAATTTGAGAGAAACGATCTCCGATATTTTTTAGTTACAATTAGTATAACTTATAATTAATCATTTAATACATTTTCAAGAGTTTTCGGACAGTCGAAAAAATTTTATAGATATTTAAAAAAAAAAAACTTACAAAAATCGAAAATTTAAATTGTCTATAAATAAGTCAAAATATGTCAAAATACTTTGAAAACTTAAGTATGTATAGATAATGCTAATATTAAGATTTGGTGAAAATTTCAAGTGGTTACGGTTTTTCGTTTTTGAGTTAGAGCATTTTAAAAAAATGTATTTTGTGTAAAATTTCCCGTTTTTTCGTAATATTTTTGTTGTTTTTTTCGATTTTTTTAAAAAAGTATTGAAAAAGTTGCATTTTTGATTTGCCCAAGTACCATCTACATTCACTTTCCTCTTAGAAAAGTTACTATTTAAGAAAATCGAATCATTTTTACTGCCCCAAAACGTGTTGAGAGACACAAAAATAAAAAAAAATAAATAAAATAAAAAAACACATATCATTGTAAAACCAATAGATTCCATCACTCCGTTCAGAATCTAAAAGAATTTGCGACAATATCAAACAAGTTACTTTCATTTATACTAATTTTATTGGATGCTAATATATTTTTATACATAAAAAACTCCGTTCCATGTCAATCGATGTAATCATATAAACTAAATCATTTAAATCATACTTTTCCACATTTATGTTTAGTGCAGTGCCATACTACGAATACTATTGACTTTTTGAAGTTCTACCTATCTATTATTTTTTGAAAAAATACGATTGCACTTTTCTAAAATCAATTTCGCTACTTCACCATTAGCTTTTTCTAACTTGTGTTTTTCTTCTAACACAGTACGCCAGTACCTATACTTATTATCAAGGGTTCGCCTAAAAAAAATTATTATATATATATGTAAATACTCGAACAAAAATAAAAAATACCTCTTTTTTATATTTCTAATTTTGTAATTGCATTTGGTATAAAAACGAAATTTTTTGGAACATAGACGAGATTTGAATGTAGAGATTGATATTTTATAGGCTCTTTTACAACATTCACACATTGGGCATTCTTGCTGAATTCTTGAACTGCACTTTTTATTTATTTAAATATGTGCAATAATATTCTGCACAATAACGATATTTATTTTATCAGTCATACATTTTTTACTGGTTTTATAATTTCTGGTAGTAATAATATAGTTCAAGTATAATATAAATAAAAATAAGCAATATAATATGACATCAATAGGTATTAATAGATTATTTTTGTTTCAGTATGTTGTTGTACTTAGTTAATATTTATGTTATTTTATCATATTATAACTATTATTATTAGTATTATGTCTGTAGCAGTGTAGTGAGAGCTGTAAATTTATTTTAATTAATCTCTAGTGGTCTTGCCGCTCAAGTAAACAAAGTGTAAATCAACAATTTTACTGAGCAATATTTAAATAATAATAATTTATACATTTCATTTCTATTTCATTAAAATATTTTAAATAGTTTGGCAATTACTGTGACCACAAAATACCTAAATCAAATCACTTAGGATGAATAATTTCTTCCTGAGATAGCAATAGTGATAAAAATTTGTGTGGGTCCATCTGTTAAAATCACAATTGTTTCATTTGAAAAAATAAAACTTGGTCACAAAACAATAACAATTTAGACCATATTTTGAATTATAAGACTTTTAATATAAATGCAAAAAGTTCTAGGTGATACCTAATTGACCCAAATTATATTTTTGAAAATATACACTGAAAAATCGTTAAAAAAAATTGTACTCTGATGGTGTCACTAAATTCAGCTTGTTTGATTTCTTGAATAATATTTAACGATCCGATTGTTGTAAAATATCGATAACTAAGTTATTTAAATCGTTATTTGACAATGAAACATCGTGCCTGAAATATAATAATTTTTAGAACGTAAAGTAATTTTTCTCCTGATCAGGCATAAAGATTCGTAAAGCACTCGTAATATTAGAGTTAATAAAATAACCCTCAACATAATAGCTAAATTAAAGTACGTTCAATTAAAAAGTATTTATTTTGGAGGTAACTTTAACGACCACACTAAAATATTCAACGAAAACGTAACAATTAGAATGTATGAAATTATTAAAATATGAACTTCGAAAGTGAACTCATATTACATAATACCATTACATTTGTCGTCGTCATGTAATTACTATCTTCGTCTGAAAACGATACTTTTGACAATAAGCAGGTCTAAATAATCGTAGAAATGTAACTTATTACCAAAATGAACTTGAGAAGTTTTACTGAATGTTAGAATAAGATTTGACCCTTTTTAACAGTAAAGTTTAAAATAACTTTGAACAACATTTTGCATATAATTTGTACCCACAAATTAATTTGAGAAATTCAAAAATACCTTTGGTAACATAGTAGTACATTTATTAATAGTCTTTAAGTTTAAAAATATTTTTTTTATAAATGTTGCAATTGTCAATGCTAGTATTTACTGGAATAATACACGTTTTTAATTAGAACTCTTTTAATGTGACATGCTTACTGCTCTAAAAATGTTGGCATGTCATGTAGTCGCATGTGTTTGTATACTTTGTTCTTCTATAACAATGATTATAGGTACCAAGCGCCTACCTACGTTTACACTCGATTTGGACTTAAAGAGGATGCTACAATCCATACAAAATAACAAACCTGCGTTCCAAGTAAAACTATTGTTGTGCTGTTAGCTTTACTATTAGAATATACTGACCTATTATCAAACTAGAGGCATAAGAATAAAATACTACCCATGTTTCACGTGGGAATGTAATTTTTAAGTGAATTATGAGTACATAAAATATTACAATTTAAAAAACTCAAAACTTGCTCGAAATTAAAAATACTGTAAGAAACCATTGTAAAAATACGGACGATAATTCTTTGGATTCCTTCTCTTTAAAATGTATATAAAATGGTCAATGTATTCAAATGTTCTAATATCAGTGCTCGAATTGGAATACAAATTTAGGACGGACGCTGGTTTTAGTTTAGAAAACACCGTCCCATTACAGATAAATTTTACAGTAACCCTTATTCAAATAAAGGGGAACGCTAAAATCTATAAAAAAATGAAAGCGAGTTCGTCCACCTGCGTTCCCTCCCCCCAATTCGAGCACTGTATAATATAAGTTCTGACGCAAAATATAATGTTTATAAAATTGAAAACCACTCATTGAATTTTATTTCTAAATCTTATTGTCCTTATTTCTCATATATAAGTTTTACGCCACACCATGTGCTATAACGCATTTTATGGGCCATGGGAGGGAGAAAGGGCAGAGTCCATTATGTATCCCTCGTCGGTATAATATTATTATAAAGGAATAGAAACGGGGATCGTTGTTATTAATTTTCTTTGAATTTATATGCACCTACGATGGAATAATCATAATATACGCGCATACGTTATTAATAATAATGATGATGAGATCGAATGTGCGTGGTTCACCGAAATCATCATTACGGAATATTGTCCACGATGATAATCACGGGGTCGCTTGTGTCTTTTGTTCGCAGGTAACATGTGGGGAAAATGCGACAACGGGACCGAAGGACTGGGCTGCGGGCGACCGGAGACGTTCCGGAACTGCGCGGACGTGAAAATTGTGACCAGCACCTCGGGCCTGCCGCCGCAGTTCATACACAACCGGCCGCAGCAGCACCATTACAGCTCAGCACTCCGGGGCAGCGACTTGAGGATAGCGCCGCAGATTTATTACCCACTTGTAGTCAAGTACGTCTCACACGGCATTTTATTTTACGCACTCCGTGGACGGTGCACATACCAGCGCACGTCGCTCCACGATATAAACTGACATAAACCACGCGAACAATAACATAATATGCACAATACAATATCGGAGCCGAAGCCGTGCCCGATATCGTTATGGTGCGTTAACGGCTCTGCAAATAAAACCGAGAGTTGCTTGCACGTCCGACAAGCGTTGTCGGTTAATGACGGGGAAAATCCGGATTCGCCGAATTTTGAGAGGCCGGATTTTTCCGAGTTCGAACCCCGTGATTCGGATTTTACGGTAAATCCAGATTTTGAGTTATAAAATACAGATTTCGCATTAAATCCGTAAATCTGGATTTTGGATTTTGAAATATTGAATTAGTATTTTTTTTTTAAAATTATTTGTTATAAGTAACATAATAACTAAACATTTTTTTTAAACTTTAATTGTTATTTTGAACATGTTACTTAATATAGTTTTTAGTATTCAGACACTAAGTATCTTATAATTATAATACAGAAATCCGCAATGATGATCCAAATCTTGGATTTTAAAATCCAAAATCGAAATATTCAAACCTGAAATCCAAATTTCTCGAATTTTGGAAAATCCAGATTTAATTCCCATCACTATTGTCGGCTCTATGTAGGTCGTCAGGCAACTGGACACGTGAACTATTGCATATCGGATTTCGGTTCTGTAACTATAACATATGGGCCAACATAATATATATTATGTTGGTAAAAAAATGATAAGAAAATAAAATTTACTATGAAATATCGAGTACTTATCATCTTACTACTATACATTATGTAGCTTCATATTTTTTATTTTATTTTTTTTTTACAAATTTACAATTTCATTTCAAATAATACTACAAAATATTTCAACCCTGTCGATGGCATATAATTTAACTGATTTGTCTAGAGATAAAGATTTAATAATTGATGTGCTACATGTATTATACCGACACCACGATATTTTCGTGACCGGTCATATCCATTCACTGAATAGTGAATATGAAGATATAGAATTCAAACGAAATGTTTAATTGTTATCAACAATAAATGTGGTTTATTTTATCCGGTAACCACGGCTAACATTAATTTACAAATTGTTTTATGCAACAAACATTTTATAGAGCCATTAAAACTTTACAGAATGAATAAGTTATAGGGCTGGTAACATATTTACAGCATAGTCTTTATGCAACCAACCATAATATAATATATATAATATAGTTCGTCCAATAAGCGTATCGGATAGTGATGCGTTGCGGATCACTTACATATCGATCTGATATTGCTTATCCTATTTAATACATAGCAATCCTTGCGATCATCAAAAACGTCAATAATATTGTCAACTTTTCGCATCAATGTTATAAAATACGAGTTTCATTATCACCCTTTCCACGATACCATGCATTTAACTGCTCCAGTACATACAATACAGATAATTCATATTATTATCTCATTTTATTCATATTGCAGCCCACGTCGAAAGTGCTTTTTAATAAACCCTCTGGTGGAATTCTAACCTCCACCCACTCCTTGAGTAGTTTACTGCATTCTAAATAAATGCATATGCATTGTGTTCATGTCGCGCATCGCAATATAATCCAAAATATTGCGCAAACCGCACTTGCACGTATAGTAGGTGGAGTTATTTATAATAAATCGTGGATCCTATAGGGAAACGTTTGCTTCAAGTTTCAATAAATCATATCGACTTGCATCACAAATATTCCGAAAACAACATGACTTCGGATTGTTAAATCCATCAGTACACTTGATTCTATCCATGGCCTTCACGCACTTCATCCCGATCGATTCACCACCGTGATATTATTATTATTATTATGTATTCTCACAGTCTCACGAGACTTTTCTACTTGTATGCACCTGCAAAACGGTGTCGGATACGGGCGGTGGTCTCTTTATCTTTTACTCCTCGTAAACGCATTCACGTTCCATAGCTGACACGCAACTAGTTCCAGAAACGTAGAGACGCGTTAAGAATGTTGCGAATCCCTTGTGTTGATCCCCGAACTTTATCTTCTCACAATCATCAACAAACATTATAATAATCGTCAACTCGCCATTACTGTTATAATGAAAATGTTAAAATGCTCAGGTTTTTTTTTCAATCCGACTTTTCTAAGAGCGTATTTACATATTTTCCAATTCAGGAATATGAAAAATTGCCAATCTATAGTATGAATTTAATTAATATGTTAATAAACGTATTGTGTAAACATGTACGTTCACTAGTTGAATTCATAATGGAAAATTATACTATAAACATTAAACTTATTATTTAATTTCCGCTATTTTCGTATATTCTCGTACATCATGGTCCCGCCATGATACTTTTCGATTTGTTTGCATCCTCAAAATAGTTGCGATTTCACCGGCTTCACGTGTCGGACATGGGCGTGGGTATAAGAGCCTAACCCGTTAAAAATACACGGTGGGCAAGTTGGCCACGCGTGTGCCACAGAAATGGTTTGACACGCCGTGAAGAGTGTGACACGCGTTTTCTAATGCGATGTAGGTACTGCATGATATTACAAATGTATATCTGCACGTAATACGCGTGTGTGTTTTATTCGTCACGCCAATGGAGAAACACGGAATGTGATAATATAATAGCCGTTCTTTCGTTTTGTCGAAATCATTCATTTTTGCTTCACGTGTCGCCCGAGACCACCGCCACTTGTCCAGCGCGGGATCGGTAATTATAATAATATTGTCTCCGGCCGGCGTTGACAACGATCGCGTACGTACATGTATATTATAAGAGTGGGTAAACTTGACTATACGAGGCACTGACATATTTTATCGTAATATATTTTCATTCCGTTAAGAAGCTATGTATATACAAATACACGTATACATTATACCCCGATATCATTCCGTTTTTATACTCCCCGAAAGGCACAAACAGACAAACGTCGTTGTCAGAATTTTTTCTTTCCTCTTTACATTCATCGACAAAAAGTGGATTAAAGTATACATACAATATATACGAGTATTTATATATACGCGTTCGTATAAATCGTTTTACAGAGACATCTGAGGTTTATGCAATCACTTAGTCAGATTGTTCAGATTCGAGCGAAAATATGAAATAAACTCGACTGTCCCACACAGAAAATAATAATGGTTTGTGTGACTTTTTTCTCGATATTATAATATTCATAAATATATTTTATACTTTACTTATTAAATTAAATGCTTTCTCATACTCCGTAGTTATTAAAATAATACAAATGAACTTCTGTTTACATTTTATCCGTTTGAAATTATTTTTCAAGAAAACTTATGGAATTTAAGTAGAAAATTACTTTATATTTAATTAATTTCACGTACATTCGAAAACGATGGCTGAGTTTTAAGTTTTCACTCCATGCTGCAAAAGCTTTTTGTGGTTATGCATTAATATATTTGTCACTTGCCAGCTTTCAGCAACAGTTATAAATTTTCTTTAAGTAACAATCTGAAAATATTATTTTCAGCGGAATAATTATTAAATATTTTAACAAATGCAGCTGTGTTCACTCTTGATAAAATGTATTAAAAAATATTTATTATACAATTTACAATTTATTATTATTTTGAAATTACTTGTGTAATTTATTATGAAAACATAATTATATATGTTTTGAACGCTATACTAAAATATACGTATATTAAGTCTTACATTACATTTTCAAAATGTATTATAAAAAATTTAAATAACCAAAATAATATAATTGGGTGTAACCTGGTAGGTATTAAAAACCATGTTTATCATGAATAATCTATTACCATGATAATCTAGTCCAATAGAATAAATAAAAATTAACTTTTGAACGTTGAAAGCCATAAGTTAATATCAGCTTAATTTATTATTACGTTTAATCACTGTTTAATATTAATACTGTCAAAATAATTACTATTTTGAAAAATTATCTGTATATTATAAATATCTATACTATAATATTTTATATTTTATATACGTTCATATAAATCTATTGGCATTAATATTAATAAAACAACATAACAAAAATTGTTATTTACTTGGTTCATAAATTATTTTTCTTTCGATGGTATTGAATTAAATATGTTTCAGTTTAAAATGAAAAACTAACAACGTTACATACACATTTATAAATAATTAGTTTAGAAATATTTATGTATACTAGGTAAAATGTTAAAGTAATAATTCAGAGTAAAATGTTTTAAAAGTACGAAAAGATAATTCAAAATGTCAACCTACAAATGCTAAGAATACACGACTATATTTTAATATATTCAGAGTTTCTCCACTTTTGTTAGTCTTAACAAAGTTTATAATACATAAAAATATGCATAAATAAATAAAATCATATTTTAAGGAATAATAATTCATTTTTGTTAGTGACTCGAGACTCAGGTAAATTGTTAATGCCGGAAACTTTTTTAATACTATGGAAATGAATGCTATTCAAAAGTTTTTTAAACTTATAATAAAGTCAGTATTAACTAATATGGCCTTCTGGTGATTTATTGGTCTTATTTATAGAACAAGTTTGTGTAACATACGATTTGATGTCATAATAAAAACAATAACATTTGGAATTATTAATAGATATCAATTGGCCTTAATCGAATATAATTAAGCATAAAATGATCTTGAATTTTTTCCTTGGTTTATTTTTTTTATATATATAAAAACAAAACACATGAATATATAACTCTAAATAATCATGTAACAAACGTTTACGTTCAATCATGGTATTTATATTTACATATATTTTTGACCAGCTAAGATGTTGATCGAGTACTCGATTCATTTTAAGTTGTATATAATATTATTTTCTTGCAATTATGATGTAAACAAAGAACATATCGGTGGTTTCTATCAACTGCTGTAAAATGAAATTATTTTTTTTAATAAATTTTATAAATTTTTTTTTAATATCATCTGCCAGCCATAACATGAAACCCGATTTTTTTCATGGCACTAATAAAAAACATTAAAAAATAAATTCATCATAATGAACATTACTTGTACTAAATATATTTCTGATAATTCGTGCTATATTATCGATATCAGAAAATAGTAAATAATAATAGGAAATAGGAAACAGTACAGTGATGATCATAGTTCATTTAAATTTTAAACATACAATAATCATAATGTAAGTTTAACTCAAGTCACAAAGATAAAACGATATTTTGACGTGTATTTCTTCAAACTTAAAAAAGTTTTTCCGCACTGCATATACGTTGTGCAAGTGAAGTGTTCGTAGATCATATATGACGGCGAGGGTATAGAGAGCGGGTGACAAAGCCTTCCAGTTAGTTTTGACATTATTTTGATAATAAAAATGTATAGTGGATTGTATTTACAGTTATGTCTCACATTATCGTGTTCTATGGCACAGTATCATATGTCAAATGTATACATTTTTACCAGAAAATAATAAATCTATATATATATTATTACTGCAGCTTTCTCCTAAAAGGAGAATAAAATCGTGTGATCTAAATTGAACATGATAGTAATTCTTAGTAGAACATAATAACTTGATCTCTATAAAGTTTGTATTTGACCATGTGAGATATAAGTCAACTTGACTTATTCACACAAAAACATGTTAAACTCTTATGGAGTTAAGATGACATACTGTTATATTATATATCTCCTTGTGATCCACAAGATGACTGCACAGCTGTTTCAATAGTTAATAAACCACAATGAGAGCCTATTAATTATTTTTTGAACATCGATTGACTTATTTTATAATAATATGTAAAATATTAACTTAAAATAATGTTTTCTTTTTTAAATTTAATCATCTCTACTCGAGTATAACCATGGTCATTATTTTTTACAACCATAATATTATATTATTACTTATCTTGGGAAATATTTTTATTGCTATTGAACATAATATTATAATAATATTATTTAATACTCGCTGTATTGTTTTTATGAAATTTCAATTTGTATTCTGTAGAATAAATAAAATATTTTTAAAATTAAATAAGAATAATACCTGTATAAATATTTAGCGAACAATTTTTTTTTTTGTACTGAAGTTTTTCAAATTTAAATATTATAGCTATCATTTAAAACCTTTTTGTCGTAGTGCTATTAATTTCGTATTTTCCTAGCAACCATCGAACAAAATCTGCTGTGTTTTAGAATTTAGCTGTACATGCTCTACCGCTCATAAATTTATAATAACATTATTAAAAATGCTACAGGATTACGAGATATTATTTTAATTTTATTCAAACAAAATGAATCCTTATAAATAAACGTGTTGGATATCAATGTTTACTTTTAATTTAGGGCCCAAGTGTGTGTGGCAACGCAGAAGTATCGTATCGTTCCCGGAATGGATAAATGGTGTGAAAACAATTGCGTGAACTTTCCATCAAACTGCCCCGAAGAATTCTGCACCTGCCCGTGAGTCTCAATGCGACACTGTTGCATGCGTTGTTCTTAAAATAATCGAGACGATTAAATGATGTAAAATTATTGTGTTTTCAGCGAACAATGTACCGGTATTGGTGAAATAACAGGATTACCAGGTGCCGATGAATACTGCCAGGACCAATGCATTGTGTACGGGGCGAAATGTCCGAAGAAACGGTGCGTCTGCTATTAACGTGATCCGACTTCAGTTTTCTGTACAATTCTTGGACAATACATTATATAATAGCTAAATATTATAGCGATTAGCTATTTTGCTCTATTTGCCAATATAGAATCATGTTTTTTTTTTTTTTATATTTAATCTCCCCTTTCCGATTTGGGTAATATTATTATACTTTGTATAACATACAAAGAGCTGCTGAGATAGTTGAACTCAATATAGATGTTCTGTGACACATATCTGATTAATCATAATATGTCTAATGGTTACTAAACGATATCACCTAAATGTTTTTGTTCGGTAGATATCCGAATCTTAGAGAAATACGACTATCGTGTCGTGGCTAGTGGCGGTTATACATGCTGTTCAAGGGGGGGGGCGAAAATAAAACCAATCCTCCCCCGCCTCCCCCCATAGCATAATTATATATAGTATATACAGTATACATATAATATAAAATATACATACGGATTATATAGGTAATAGTATAAAATATGTATAATAATGTTTATATATTAAAAATATTAACACACTTTAATATAATGTATTAAAAAAAAAGATCGTTCATATATAATGTTGTTTAATACATAGCGAATAATTAAACACATTTGTAAAATATTAGATATATCAGTGGTTTTATCAAATAGAACACTGAATATATTTGTTTTTTTTATTTCTAATAGTATAAAATCTAATATTTCTTGTTTGCAACATTCAATTATTTCGTTTTGTGTTAATTTGCTATGTAGCTCTAGCACCAGTCGTTTTTAAATGTGTTTCAAGTAACTGATCACCAGCATCAATTCCAAATTTCAGAAGCTCTCTAAAATTCCCTTGATAAACTTATTATAGAATTGACTTTTTCCTTTTCTTCTGTTTGACAATCTAAAGATCCGTCATCTCGATGACCGCGCAAAGGAATATTTTGCCGGCCTAAAAGTAAAATAGTTTTTATAATTGGTCGTAACCGTTCACGATTTTCTGATATTTCCTTACTACGTTGGTCATTTAATAAATTAATAACATGACTTCATTTTTAGGTTTATCATAAGTATTTAGAAAGTCTATAGCTTTTTGTGCATTATCCTTATGATATATATTACTAGGATGTAATTTTAATACACCATCCTTACCTAATAGTTTTGCAAATTTATTAATACGTTCAGTAACCAATTTTGTTATTTGTTCTGTTCTATGCATACCAACTTTAGTTGAAGTTAAAAACCAAACACATATTTTACAGAACAACCCATGTTTTATATTAGAATACTCAACCCATGGGTATTTTTCAAAATGATTTTTTCTTAAAAATCGCTTTTCTTCATTACTTTTTTATTATGAAGAGAAAATGGATATTGAAACTTAGAACTAGGAATATTGCTTCTTTTAGTATAATTGATTTTATATAATCACTTACAATTTTACTTTGGCATGTAAAATTTGCTATATCTAATTCATCTGTAATAACAGACTGTATGGATTCACTAAGCTCAGCTTCAGCCTTTTTTATAGAAATAAGTTCAGTCTTACCTGTACTAGTGTCATCAATATCAATTTTATTATAATCTTCCTCCAATGGCAAATTAGATTTTGATTTTTTGGATGTATTGTCAAAATAACTGTTTATTCTCTTCATTGACATATTAAAAATGAAATATTAATTAAAACAATTTAAACTAATATGTAGTGTAAAATCACTAAAATGTAAATATAAAATTACAACCATTTAGAAAAATACAAATAAAAGCATTTCAAAATAAATCACCAACGATCAAATATGAAATAATCAAATAATGAATTTCTAAATGTCTAATACTGATAAGTGATAACTGTTATCAGTTAGGTTAAGCGTGCTTGACCGAGACATTAGGGTATGATAAATATACAAAACTATGATAAAATATTATCCGTACTTAAAACAAAAAAAATATTTTACTGTCAAACCATAAAGTACGAAAATTTGTAGTATGGTTAGGGTTGGGTCAGCTATATACTAAATTTAAAAAACCAATCCCAATAGGCGATTCACATATCGCCCCCCCCCCATTATAACCGCCACTGGCGGTGGCGTATTTCACGTTTATCACATTTTATTATAATATAATCGATATGATAAAAAATTATATCATACGTATATCTTAAAATTGTAATATATTGAACATACGAATGAGATTTTCGTAAGTGAAAAAAGGTAGAAAATCGCGAACAATAAATCTGTAAATAGTTCTAAAATAACAAAATCTGGTTGTGATTTTATAAATAAATAACGTCCAAAGAGTGAAAAAACAATATAAAACATCTAACTCATTGCTAGAAGTATATTATATTATAAATCGTTATGTGTTAACTATTAAAATACACTATATGTTTTTTTGATACTTAAATATATTTGTGATTCATATACTTTGAAACAGTCCTAAAATATGTGCTTGTATTATTTGAAAGACTATAATATCATATTTTCTGGTTGATTATGTTTGGATTTTTTCATTCTAATACACCAACATTACCTATAAAGAATATTTTTCTGTATGTTTCAAGTTTTTTATTTAAACTTATAAGTTGTGGTTGTATTTATTTGTGTGATTATAATATTATATATATATATATATTAGTAATTGTAGTATAATAATGGCAAGACTGAATTCTTTTAATTTTTTTTTAATGCGTTTTACTTACACGTATTGAACGAGAGATATTTACTAATAATAACTTAGAGTTTAAAGAAATGCGATTATCTATTCTGTGATTTATCGAAGAAATTAGATTTAAAAGATGGAGTTTCCACTGTAAACCTTCTTTTCATCTGTCAGTTTAAAATTTAATAAATCTTTGAAAGTTTAATTTTTGAAGAATTTGTCAATTCATTTGAAATATCTTATTCTATAATTATGACAGTTAATTATTATTTATGACAGTTGAATAAAAACAATTAGAGCCTAACTTTTATAATAATCAAATCGATTCGATAATGGCGCAAAACTTTGACTGAAACGATAATATCTAAATATTGGCATGTGTCTAAACTTTAAAGACTAAATGATTGTCTTATATTAATTTCTATACGGATTTTATTATTTATTAATATTTCATGAAAATTAAGGATTTGGTAAAATACTGTACATAATCCTTTCTAAACCAATCAATGGTTTATAGTCACAAACCTTAATTCGCAGCTTACAGAATGCGGTAAACATAAATTATGGTTTTTACTAAAAATGTAAAAAATTTAAAATATAAAATATTTAATATGCAAATAGTCAGAGCTTTTGATTTTTACAAGCAGTTACATATTATACTTATTATAAAAATTACATTTACATGCAATATTTATAAAGACGATTTATTTAATTTATTATTATGTTATAAATGTAACATTAAGAAAAAAAAAATGAATAATTTATCTTGGCTTTAGGCTAGAAGTTAATAAAATGTTTTTGGGACAAGATTATGGATCAAAATATTTTGCTCCTTTGGGCACTTAGTAATTTGGTCTTCTTTTAGATTTTGATCGAGATGGTGATTGTAAAATGTTGTATGCTGGTAACTTAACATTCAATACGAATGCTCTGAAAGCATTATGCTATTATGTAGATCAGTAAATTGATTTAAAATTAAGCATATATAATAGTCGTTTGAGTATGAATAATGTTCGAATTCTAAAGAAATAAAAAAAAACTTCCCAACAAAATACGGAAAACCGTGAACACGAATATTTTCATTAAATAAACTGAAGTTATTATATGGTCGGATTTTTGGCATCAGTTTCCGTATGAATTTGTGAGTTTTAAATTGTGCCGGTGACCGGCAGACAATATAATAATTAATATTACAAGTTCTTGTAGTATATGAGGTTTAAAATCACAAATGTTGTCGTCGATTTTCAACTCAAAATGTAGATACGTACATGATCAGTTTTTTTGGTGACGTATCAAACGGTAAAAGAAGTGGTGTACCTACACAACATAGTCACATTGCAAGATTGTTTAATTTTCCAGTTGACCCGAAAATATTTACCTATTTGAAATAATCATAATTACAAACAATACAAAATACGGTATACTATATACGGTATATGTCATCTGAAGTCAATAACAGACGTTTATTACATCTTCTTTAGATGCAGTAACAATATTATACAAAAATGTTATCTTTCCTCCTCCCATTTTTTCAAGAAAATTGTGTACATCACGTTTAAAAAGTACACGGAGCACACAATAGACCGTAAGGAAAATTATAAGCGGGATACTTTTGAGAGCAGTAATATAAATTGTTATTTTATGCAATCTTGTAAAAATTTAGATTTCTAAAAAACTTTTCCTTAAAGCCATGTAGAAATTTTTTTATATTATTTAAAGCAGGCAGGTCAAACTCAAAATATCAAATGAGCCATATTGAATAGTTTAATACGTGGGTCGCATATAACCAATTAACGAAAAAAAAAATTTGTATATTTCAATTTTATTCTTTATACAAACACAACTGGTAAAAATAAATTCAAAACTATACATATAGATATATAATTTTTTTTTTTGTTCAATAACATTTTTAGCCATGGGCCACAAGAAAATAAGCTGTGGGCCGCGTATTTGACATGTCTGATTTAAAAAGTAACTCATTGATAACCTTGCATTAACATCTTGAACCTTAAGTATAAATACAACATTTTTTATGAATTTTCAACTACAAAATAACTTGCAAATTATAGCAATTTTGACATATTTTATACAAATTTGAACTTTATAGGCATATAGAAAAAATTTGTGAGGCATGATTTTCAATTAATTTTAGTTGCCATAATTATAACTTATATTGCCTAAACCTAGCGTTAAATTTTCAAGAGTTTTTATTCAACTAATTTTTTCTATCGATATTAAAAAAAAAAAAAACATAGAAAAATCGAAAATTTAAATTGTCTATAAGTAGGCCAAAAGAAATCATATATAGAAAACGTCAATATAATCTTTTGGTGAAAATTTCAAGTATTTGTGGTTTTTTTTTTAGTTAGAGCATTTTAAAAAACTGTATTTTGTCAAAACGTGGGTTTGCGTAAATATTTCCCGTTTTTTTGTAATTTTTTTTATGGTTTTTTTCGATGCTTTTGAAAATATTGAAAAAAATTGGTTCTTACTACCTCAAATAGCATCTAAATTCACTTTCCTATCAGAAAAGTTGCTATTTAAGAAAATCGAAGCATTTTTACTGCCAAAAAAGGTGTCGTCAGACACAAAAAAAAAATTAAAAAAAAATTACATCTTTGTAAAAAAATAAATTCCATCACTCCGTTCAGAATCTAAAAACCATAATTAATTATAATATCTTAATACCTTTAAGTAATTTAATTTCTTTAAATAATAATTATAAGTGAGGCATGGTGTGCCGGAATGGACTGCCGCAGTCATTATCAGTATTGCGGTTTATCACCGCCCGGCGGCGCTGCTATATAGCAATCGGATGAGTGTCCAGACAACTCTAGCGGCATTATCCTTGTCTTCACTGTTCACACATACAGTACCAAGTATCCGTGTATTCACCCTCTACAATTCCTCTAAACCTTAAAAACTTACAAACCAAAACTCCACATGGAGGGCTAATAGGGCCTATTACTGTGATTACTGTGGGCCATACTTGTCAAAGCCCTCATTAAAAAATAGACATGGAAAAAAAATTATAAGATTCATAGTTGGTACATAAAATAATTTACGTAGTTATTTTTAAATAATAACAATAAAATAAAATTCGTAGTCAGTACATTAACTACATTGAGTAATTGCTTTGAATAATAGTATAAGATAAAATTCATAATCCATAAATTAAATAATTTAAGCAGTTTATTTTTAATAATATAATATAAAATACGATTCATTGGCAGTATATACAATATTTTAAGTAATTTCTTTAAATAATTATAATAAATAAAATGCATAATCAATAAATTAAATATTTTAATTAATTCCTTTTAAAGTGTTTTCGGTCGAACTAAAATAAAATTATTCACATACATTTTTTCTTGTATTCGCACCATAAAACATCGGGTTAGTCAACCATATTATGGTTTTTTTTTACATATAATGTTATTTCATTTCTGCGCCCAATAGTCCCGCTTTTAATTTTCCTGGCACTCAACTATCATTAACTCAATATTGTCTGCACTCTATTGTCTCGCGCTCAATTTTCTGTGCTCAATTGTCAAGATACCCCCTAACACGCATAAATTGTCTCTGCAATCTATATACTATATATTATACTTTAGTGACTTTTCAGCTGATTATTTGTCAGATAAGTGCATATGCTTTTCGTCGGTGATTATATACATTACACGAGCTTTTTCGTACTTCAAAGTACACAGTAATTATTTTAAAATAACATAGCGTTTGAGAGGACTGAGCACATTAAATGCTTCTAACGAATTTGCATATGTTTTAAGTTTTGTGAAAGTAAAACTATCCGACTTGCTTTAGCGGTATTCATTACGTTTCAGTATGATTTAATAACCATGATACGTTTCATTATAAAATCAATAGTTTTAATAACTTCCATAGGACGACCGATGCGCTATGCTTGAGAACGCGAGTCGATTAGCGAACGCATGGTCGTCGTCATTAAACGGAATAAGACAAAATACATAAAGGTACTGAACTACTGACATAAACCTGATAAAAAAAAAACACCGCACGCGTTGTATTATATAGATATACAAAACTTAATAAAGCGCGCACAATAATACTAGTACAAAACGTCAAACCTGACACTACATATACTGATATACGTACAGACCAGTGTCACAACATTTAATTAAGTTTTTACTCCCGAAAATCATTTTATCATTCTAATTCTTGTGTAGGTACTTTATATACCTAACTAACTATGTATATGTTGAATCTCCCTGATGACTATTAATGAATAATTTCTAGTGTTAAAACTAGTCTTGTTCGCTGTTTAGGCTCACCTAATACCTACATGCGTTGTATGGTTTATAAGTGTGCGAATTTTACAACGAATCATTGTACCATCGAATTGAAACCATTTTTTTCCATCTTAAATATCTTATATAAAAATTATAAGAAACTTTTAGAAGTAAATAAATATGCATTTTTTAATTATATTTTAAGCATTAATTCTTACTTATAATTATCTCATTAATTATACACTTTTATTAAAAAGTTATTTAAGGTTTCAGATTAATATTTTTTTTCAATTATTTATCGTTATTATAACATAATAATAAAGTCGTTATAATAAATATAAAGTATAATGTATTATTTTGAAATAGGAAGGATAATTATATTATATTTTATCATATTTAATTAAATAATATTTGTTTTATTATATTATAGTTATACTACCGAGTGCCGACAAAAATGTGTACATCTAATAATGCACATCGATTTTTATGAATTTAATTATTATTACTAATTTTATTGTATAGTTATATAGATAATTGATTTGTAAAGTAATAAATTAAAAAAAATATATTAATACTAAACTTTAAAAATGTAGTACGTGACTTAAAGGTTTTATTAAAAATACTTCTTATATTTCTTGAAAAGAACAGGAAATTAATTTCAATAGCATTGTAGTTTCAACAAAAATAATTTATATAATTTTTGAAGCTGTCATTTGTCAAAACTATATAAAGATGTAATAGTGATAGTAAATAAATAAGTAACAATAATATATTACTAATTTAAATTTAAAAGCAGCAGTTTAAAGCGTTCTTGCGTAGTTGTGTCAACATCTAAAAGATCTCGCTGAGATGATATAGATTATCCAAAATTGGTTAAGATTTAATTAAAAACATGCATATTTGATATTCAAATTTGCCATGTTTTCCATCACAGTTTTCTTGATGATTTCGTTTCATTAAAAAAATGACTACAAATTTCTACTATCAAGTTAATGAAAACGTACAATAAAAAATGTTTGAAATTGAAAATAATTGGTTTCTGTATTAAAATTCAGGTTAGTAGTTGTATTATTTACTGTCTATTATTTTTTTTGACGTCTTATACATACAATGTGATATAAATATTTAATATAACTTTTATTTTTTGTAATGCAAATAAAACTTTGTGACGAATCTTTACTGTTTTTCTGCTATAGTGTAAAGTATTATTATACAATTGTATAAGGCAAAATAGTTTTCATCTCGTATTTTATACATATATATATATATATATGTATATCATACTGTATTATAATAAAACATTTTGCGAAATAAAAACGCATAATGCATGTATAGATAACGTTCCATTTATAATTCATAATTCGTTCCATAATTCATAACGTAGGAAAATGGACAGTATATTATTAAGATTATGCTTATTTGTATCTAACTTAATTTATTTATTGTGTGCTACATAATGTTTTTCAACTATCCAAACTGTTTTAAAATCCCAGGAACACTACATATTTTTAATTCAGTATATAATGATTGTTATTAATATTCTTGTTCAAAATGAAATTGTTTTCTACAATCATTATGGAAACGCTACTAAAAAGCTAATAAGAAAAAAAAATTCTATTAACTTTACTTTGATAGTTTGTTTTCTTTTAATTTTAATAAGTCATTAGTTTATGTTATGTTGAAATTTATAACAAAAATATATAACCATACCAACTATAAATATATTAAAAGAAATGAAATGTGGTGTACATTACTGGCGAAAATAATTTAAAATTAAATTTTCGAAATGATGATATTATAATCGTGAAATATCATGCTTGTATAAATCTAGGAAATAGAGGAATGAAAATAGCTTGTTTCATAAAATATAATGATTTATTTTTCCGCTTATGCAGCTTGAATCCACTCATATTTTGATGGCAAAAATAATTTAATGAATATGCAATAAATTGTGCTGTCCAATAATTACAAAATACATTTTATAGAAAACGAAAAATATGTCATTCAATATAAAATGTAAACAGTTTGTATAGAGAATATTGATCGGAACATTATTATTTTATATTTGCAAGGAAAAAATAACAAACAATTCCATATAAAATATATTTTATTGTATTAATATATAATACAATTATTTTATGACTTTCTTTTTTGAAGTTCTGTTTATTGTTAATTTGGATAGATATTATTGGTTTAGAGTTGTACAATTTAGCACTCCTTTATTATATACTTTTAGTTATGTCAATAACTTTAATGAGAAAATCGCAAACAGCTTTTAGCAAAATTAAAACTGAAAATAGTTTCTGTCTATGTTATTTATGGTATGAGTGACGTTCTAAGGAGTATAATAAATTGTATAACACAACTTCTTAATAAATAACATTGAATTCGTTGAGTTGTGCCGACAAAGTGTCATACATTTATTTTAATAATATTAAATAAAAATAATAACAGTAAATGAAATTAATGTTTGTTTACCTAATGTACATCCATCAATGTCACTGATATTATTACACTGGTTTATTCTTTAAATATTATTTTATGTAATTATTCTTAGATTAATTTTGTACACTCGTTTATTTGACAATTTTTTAAACTGACGTTAATGGTACTCAGATAATAGTGATAATACATGATACATAATTTATTCAAATCATTAAACGTTGTTGTAAATTAATATTTCTTTTAAGTTTTAACACATTATATTTACGTTCGATACTCACAGTGTGTGTTTTATGTATTATATAAGTTCCAAGTTAATATTTTTAATTTACAATTATTTACTTATTTCAATTATAAATGCAGGAAAAAGTTCTTTTTGGTTAATATTTATAGAAAATAACAAATAATCACTCAAAATAATAATACATAAACAGGATTTGATTTTTCTTAAGCTTGAAATCAAAATTAATTATTCACACTGTAATAACTTAGGATCTTATCACTTTTAAGCACATATAATTTTTCCGATTCACGTACACTTCCTCGTCTGTCATTTCTCCGTCTGACGTTTCCCTGTACCCACTTCCCCGTAAGACATTTCACCGTCCAATACGTAAAATTAAATTAGTCATTGGATATATCCTTATATATATGTATGTAAGAATTATATATATAAATATAGACACAATATTTTCTATATTTTTCGATATTTCCCAGTTTGTTATACCAAAATTAAAACTAAATTAAATCGGCTTCAATGTTTTTACAACAAAACTTTTATAGCTAAATATTTTTCGTTATCGATGCTGATATAGATTTTGTCAAATAGTTTATAAAGATATACATTATCGATATACAATATACGTTATTCTAGAAGACTAGAACCCGTTATCCCGTATGTATTAGTAAAACTAACAATTTGGAATAATTGAACAGTTTCTCGTCTTCTCGATAGCCGTTGCATCGTTATTCTGTCGTTATACGCCGTCACATTCGTAATACGTACAATAATATAAGATATCTACATAAGATTTTTTCAGTTAACCTAATTTTTTTTATTATATTGAAATGGCTTACGTAAAAAGTACCAAGGGAAAAGATTTATTAGTAAATGCGGAATATATTTTTGAAAAGGACTATACGAAAAATGAAAAAATATATTAGAAAAGCATCAAATATAATATGTACAAATGTCGTGGACGGGCACATACAGTAAACGATGAAGTTGTTCTGCACAAAAACAATCGCAACCACACACCAAACATGACAAAAATTAGTACTAAAACTATGATTAACGAGGTGAAAGAGACAGCATCCAGTCAAGTAACTTCAACTCCTCATCAAATAGTTGCTAATACTATTTCTAATGTATCATCTCAAGCAATTTCTGGAGCTTTACCTTCAGTTGCCGCAATGAAGAAAACGGTCCGAAGACTAAAGGTGTCGTAAAAATGCACCTCCCGTAAATCCGTTAACGTTATCAGAAATAATTATTTTTGAGCCGTATACCCTCACAATAAACAATAATTCCTTCCTTCTCTATGATAGTGGTTCTGATGATGTTAATAGAATATTATTGTTTTCAACTGAACAAAATTTAATAATATTAGCGTCCGACCAGTGTCATTGATTTATTGATGGTACATTTAAGTTATCCCCACAACTATTTTCTCAGGTTTTAACAATACATGCAATAAAATACTACGACACAGTATTGCCGTTGGTGTTGGCACTTGTGTCAAATAAAACACGTGATAGTTATACTAAGATTTTACAAGAACTTCTAATTTTGGAAAAAAAACTCATGCCCAGCAAGTATTATGGTTGATTTTGAACAAGCACTGTTTGGCGCGATTGCAGACGTTTTCAAGGACGTTCAAATAAGGGGCTGCTTTTTTCATTTTGGCCAATGTATATGGAGAAAAATACAGTGTACCCCTGAAGTACGAGAAAAATATATTTCAAATGCTGACTTTGCCTTAAATTTAAAATAGTTAATGGCCTTAGCATTTATACCAATACCAGACGTCGAAGAAAAATTTGACGAGTTAATGTCCCAACGTTTTTTTGTAGAAAATGAAGAACTATTGTTTCCATTGACAGACTACTTTGAAGACACATAGATCGGTAGACCAAATAAACGTAGAACTCGACGCCCACCTACATTTAGTTTAGCACTATGGAATCAATACGATGCAACACTTGCAGACTTGCCAAAAATAAACAACTCCGTCGAAGGTTGGCACAGAGCATTTTCGTCGTTGTTAGGTGCATCTCATCCAACTATATGGCGATTCATAGACATAATAAAAAAAGAACAAGGGTTAACGGAATTAAAAGTCAATCAGTTAATAGCAGGGCATGATCAGGTAGCTAAAAAGAAAATATTTAAGGATACAACTGCACAGATTAAAAAAATTGTAAGTTCTTACCATGAACGAAGTCTAGATGAGTATTTAATTGGAATGGCTCATAATTTACAATTATAAGGTACCTATTAATATATAATTTATATTTATTCGTATTATTTTTTTTATTATTTTATTATTATTTTTATTAGATTTTCAAAATTTTTTTATTAAATTTTTTTTTTTTTATTATACAATATTATAATTACAGAAAATTTTATGTTATTAATTGGACGGGGAAATGTATTACGGGGAAACGTATTTGACGGGGAAATGTCTTACGGGGAAATGTTTGACGGGAAATGTCTTACGGGGAAGTGACCGGGTACCAATTTTTCCACCATGAACTAAATTGTTTGTAGGTACTTTATTTTCTTTACTAAACTTTAATCCATTATTTTCGGATACCAACTGGTAACTTCCATTAATTAAGTTTACCATTATACGTTGGGTATTATCATCAATCAATGAAACGTCAACTGCAAATATTAAGTAACTTTTCTTCCAATTGCTAGAAGTCTTAATATTTATTTTAATTTTTATTTTAAACGGTACAACGGTATAAAAAGTAAAACTGTATTTTAACCTGCAAATATATAGTGTGTAAGGAAATAAGAATATGTAAATATGTAATACAGTTTAATACTTATATGATATTTAATATATGCATAAAACCTCTTAATAATGACATCTACTATTCAAATGGTAGAATTATTATGTGCCAATGAGATTAATAATTGAAATGAAGCAACTACGTTTTAAATGTGAACAATTATTTAATTAAAAATTAAAAATCAATACGTATTTTTCCGAATAAAATTTGATAAAGAATAAAGAGTATTTTATATACTCGAATCCACCAATAAAAAGAATGAATTTTTCTATAATTTGAACGCGTTATTGATTAAATTTTTTGAACTTGTAAAATATTTTTAATTTTTTTTAAGCATCTAATGAAATTTTTTAATAGCATTCACACACGTTATTCTCCCCGTAAATCCTGTCCCCTGCAGCAAAGAATTCCAATTGGACATAATGTTTAAGGCATCGAATTTTCACATGGAATAGACAACTCGATCTATAAAACAATGCATTATGTCACTTGACAATATGTAATATAATATATACATTTATAGCTGTTCAATATTATTTTTAGATATTTTGACCTAGGTAATTTATGTGATAGATAAACATTACATAGATAATTACATTTAAGAAAGTAATATGCTACAAAATTGTTATTATATGGTTAAACCTAACCGTAACGGTTCTTTCAAATTATTAAACTTCAAGAGCTTTAACGTTCGATCAGAAATCATTATACTATTTATACTTAATGAAATTACTTAAAATAAAATACATAATATTTTGTTCACACCTCAAAAGTAAAACGATGTAGTATTATAAATGTATACATTTTACATACTTGATACTATTGAGTGTAGACAACGTTGTCCATAATGTAAACAATTACTACTTGCGTATTGTCGTATAATTGTAAACGATTAGACGACAAAACACAGAAGGTTCAAAATCATACTGACAAATTGATTGCATCTAAAATGTACTAATTTGTCGTGCCATCTGGGATTTATAAGTCCACAAAAAATAGCCGAAAAAAATCAGTCTACAAAAACATTGTATGGTATACATTTTTTATTTTTTTGTTATGTTCCCGATCGGGTTTAGTCACCACTTTCAAATCCACCTACCTATCGATACGTTAGCAAAACTAATTAATTTATACGATTGTTTTAATTAATTGTTAATGGGTCGTAATATATTGGTAAACAATGTTATTCTATATTGTAACGTTGTCGGTGACGTACATTTTTGTTCCCGGGAGCACTCGTAAGCAGTGCTGATTTTTTCTAGTCCAGTAGAAAAATACAATGATTATATTATAATATTATAATATATAAAATGATAAAATGTCTTGTATTAGGAGGCTATAGTAAAAAGTAATTGATAATATATGAGTTTTTACTATATTAACTCGAAAGATTTAATTTATCAAATTCTATAAAGACTTAAGTAGTTCAGGAACTATCACGCACTAATGAACGTATGACCTTTGTTTAATTTTAAATGATTTAACCGATAAATACATCACGATTTTATAAAATCAATTATTCATTTCATCATCTTATTTTAGACGCCAAAATCTCACATACTACGTATAGTACACGGAATCAAATTTTAATTTTTTGTGTTAGTCCAATATTTATGAATTCTCTGACACAATAAATCCATTCTGATATTGAAATCGATACACTGAAATTATTAAAAAATAATTGTTTGTATAAAATATTATTAAATACCTGTATAATATTAAAAATTCAAAATATAGATAAAAAACGTTTAAATAGTATAAAATGAAATGTAAAAATTGTGCATTAGTTCTTAAAATATTTGTTTTGAAATCAACATTACATTAAATAGTAATACTTAAATTCATTAATTATGTTCAAGACCATTTTTGAAATTATAAAACCATCAGAGATGTTTGGTAATAAAATAAAAATCTTAATCGTCCACTGGCATATTTTTTTTATTTTTTAATTTTAATTTCATATACATAATTTTCAATTACAAACTGTTACAACAGTATGTACAAGATGACTTATGTGGGGGCAAAATATATAAATATATATATATCTGTAAAATTCTGACATGATAAAGTCAATGATGCCGTACATAAGTTATCTGTAGTGATGTATTGAAAAGCTCTATATTTTCACATTTTATTCAAAACGAAGAAAAACAACGTAATTTTCCATCGATAGTCGTAAAGTGTCCGTCTATCATTCCATTTGTTGTGCGTTAAAACTTTCATATTCGTATATTATGTTGTGAATGCCAAAAGTACAAGTATTATATAAAATTATTATAAATTTGTCTTGGTAAAAATGCACGTTCATTATACTGTTAGGCTACATGCTACTTCCGCTTAAGTTCAACAATTCTAGAGTTTATTCTCATCTTGTTTTAACTATATCTCAGGCCGTTAGGGATTTTTTTCATAATACGATAAAGTATTTATACATCTATCAAATGTCGATCGCGAAAAGAATTCTTCGTTTGGATTGATTTTAAGTCCATACCAGACATGACAGTCATGATGACACTCAGGTTGATATGTTTGATTCGTAAACAAATACGTGAGCAAACTGTCCCAGTTGAATGAGATAGTTCTATAACATAGCATATATGTAGCTAATTAACCTTATAAATTTTCCCAAAAATTAATTGGCGCTATTCATCATTAATCATTATCATCCATTAATTATTGTGCTATTCTATCTGCAGCAATATACATTACGTATAGTATCATTTTGACTAAAATAAACATCACTTGACTATTGATTACATTAATACATACCTAATATAAATTATAATTTATAAAATTATTAATTTTAATTTAGTTTTACAATTTTAATACACTCATCTAGTAATGAGAAAGTTAATGTGAATGTTTAAAGAAACTTCAGTTAAGTAACAAAAATATAAATGTTGAGAAAATATTTGCTTACAACTTAGTTTGAAAAATGATTACATTTTCAATAACCAATGTTTTAGTAACAAAAACTGTTCTTAAATTTAAAACCATTAGAAGAAAAAAATTATGTTAAGGAAGTCGTATTAGATTCTGAACGGAGTGATGGAATCTATTGGTTTTACAATGATGTGTGTTTGTTTTTATTTTTTTTTTTTTTTTTTGTGTCTGAGGACACGATTTTTGGTAGTAAAAATGCTTCGATTTTCTTAGACAGCAACTTTTCTGAAAGGAAAATGAATTTATATGGTACTTGGGCAAGTCAAAAATCCAACTATTTCAATACTTTTTTAAAAAATTTAAAAAAAACGATAAAAAAATTACGAAAAAACGGAAAATTTGACGCAAAATCACGTTTTTACAAAATACATTTTTTTAAAATGCTCTAACTCCAAAACGAAAATCCGCAAAAACTTTAAATTTTCACCAAATCATTATATTAACGTTCTCTATACATGGTTAAGTTTTCAAAGTATTTTGACATATTTTGACTTATTTATAAACAATTTAAATTTTCGATTTTTGTAATTTTTTTTTTTTTAAAACATCTATAAAATTTAATTGGCTGACCGAAAACTCTCGAAAATTTAATAAAAGGTTAATAATAAGAATAACTTATCTTCACTATAAAATATCGGAGATCGTTTCATTCAAATTTTTTTTATAAGCCCATAAAGCTCAAATTTGTATAAAATGTGTCAAAATCACGATAATTTGCAAGTTATTTTGTAGATAAAAATTCATAAATTTTTTTCTGTTTATACTTAAGGTTCAAAATTTTAACACTAGGTCCACTCCCAACTGTACAGTAAAGCGAAGCCCACCCGTTCTTTTTTTATTTTTAACTTTAACTTTATAGGACATATCAATATAATATTTACTTGTCTTATTACACGAGTCATTGTTAAAACTGTAACCTTATAATTCATATTTCATACCAAAGTTTAAATTGTTAATGTATATATAAGGAGTGTATTTTAAGTTCCTCGTTAATAATAGAAAATTTGTTTAAAAAAATGGTAGTTTGAAAATTTTAAAGTGTTGTCTTGCTTAATAAAATATTCATATAATTTTTTTATTATAATATACCTATACTAGACCAACATATCATCTCCGTTCAGGATCGTTATTCGTATACAATGATGCCTATCATTGCATTCAAATTTAACAAATCCATTGTAATGATCCATCCTATGAACGAGGTGCACTCCACCCTCAACTGTACAGCAGAGCGAGGTTCATCCGGTTCTTTTTTAATTTAATTTCGTATATTTATTAAATTGTGTGTTATTATAGTAAAATATAGTACTACTAATGTTTGTTCTGTAATTTCAAGAATATTTTTAATATTGTATATGAATAGAAAATTACGTTGTAAAGGTATTCCCGATTAATTAATTATATGGTAGATTAGATCATGCTAAAGACATCAATTCAAGGGTGCTACCAAATTATTAAGGTCATTAATAAATCAACGGATAAAACCGTAACGGAACGGGATGTTTTCACCTGCTAATAGTTCAACTCAATAAATTAATGTCCTTATTCTGATCCGATTAAAACCTTGAATGGAAAATACATTTGGAATTATTAATGTTCTATGACAATAATTGTGCGTATTTTATATCTTAAAATAAATCAGTTAGGTATATAATATATCTTTTATGAAAAAAAGAAGGGCATTGCATTCATTTTGATACACAGTTACGATTTAATACACACACGTGGTAGGACCAATTCAACTATTACGTTTATTTTTAATACCACTCAATTAATGTGGAAGTGTGAACTAATAATAATCTCAGAAATAAATGGATTCATTAAACGTTGAAAAATTTTACAGTTCTACAGATAACACGTCTTATACTGTAGGTAATCGTAAATGTTTTTCTTTAGTTACTCGTTCCTATACTAAGACCTAACCTGTATATTATATTTTATAAAAAATTAAAAATGTTGTACATCATAAATACTTTTTATAATATCATTTAAAGTTTTTTAAATATCTCTGTAAAAAAGAATAATCAGATTTTTAAGTTATTTAAACTTATTTTGAAGTCAAAACTTTTTAAAAATTTTATTGGCGATTATGTGTTCTGTTAAGTTTTGATTAAATTAAATAAAGCAAATTAATTAAAAAGTTAGAGAAAACAAAATGTTTTAACTTCTAAATTGTTCTAATAATATAAGAATTATTTGATGCAAGTTATAATAAGAGCTAGAAATAATTAAAATATGCATTAATCTCAAAAACATGCGAAATAAAATTGTATTATTTACATCAGAATAACACAAATATTTGACATTAGTAATTAAAACTCTAGTTGGACGCTACAAAAAAAAAAAGAACGTTCTCTTGCATACAAATCCTAGCCTTCATTAATATTATAATATATATAAATGAAATACATTAAAATAAAATTAATATAAGTACGACAAAATTGAAAATAGTATATTTTAAATGTTTTATATAGATTATATATATAAATTATAATGTATCATATATGATAGGTAGCTATAGGTTAGTATTTACTGATTTATATAATCTACTAAATCATTTTTTAAATTTATATTTTAATGTAAACATCTTAAAAATATTGATTTGCATATATTTACAAATATTTTTTAAAAAAAAAACGAGATACGTTTAATTATTTTTATTAGCATATAAATTCTAGCACTGATTATAACTATTGATAAATTATAATCGCTTAGAATTTGGCATCAAATATTATACTACTATAGCTGATCGGTTTTCATGATGTCATTCTAATTTTTATTATTTAAATGAGTTGTGTAAAAAATAAATTTTTACAATTTCAATAAATAGTTAAAGTTAGATTTCCAAGTTTAAATTTATTTCCAAGTTTGTAGTTTAATAAGACAAAAGGAATCTCATTTATACTTCAAAAATTATTTTAACTCAAAATTCTTTATACATTTACAACATTATGTGTTTTTTCAGAATATCATGTTCAACAAAATTCATTTAAATAAAGAAAAATGTTCTAAGAACAAAATTGTAACGATGGATATATTATTTCGTATTCACAATAGAGTTAGTAAATACTTCTAAAAACTCATTTCGAATAATGCGTGTGCATCGTTATAATTCATGAGATTTTGAATGTATGTTTTTAGTTTATACTCAAACAGACTACAACTTTGTACAAATATTACTTAAACCTTACAATCATATGAAAACCCCCGATTTTATCTTGTGTTGTTAGTTTTGTTTTTCAGTATAGTGAGTGATTATTGTTCATGATTCTATAATTTGTGGTTGGAAACTAATTTTACTCTAGAGGCACAGTGTTATACTGCAATTTAAATTGAATCAAACATTATATACTACAATGTAAAATAGTGAAAAAAAGTTCGCCGGTTCCCTAAAAAACAATATTTATTCACTTTAATGGAATAAAATTGATAATTCATAAACATTGCAAATAATTGAGAACCACATTTGTGTAGCAACGCATACCTATTTTATGATTGATTCAATGATTCAAGAGGATATAGGTTATACTACTACGATGTACGTGGATATTTTTTTGAATCATAAATGAGACAAGAAGTCGGGGTGCAGCTAACAGGAAATTAAAATAAAAGTCTGAGTCATATATGAAATTATTATTTTATTGTCATCAAACAACATTATTCCACAGAGGTTATATATTTTTGAAGTCATATAATATTATGTCTCGTTTATTGAGTGTAGAGATATTACACATATTAATATAGTATATTTTCGCGCTGTCGGACTCTAATCAATTTTACTGTTCGTCACCTGCTTGGAAAATTTTAGATTTAAGAATAGCTTTAAAGCCTGTGGAGTCTAATTACTGTTTTACCTGTATTTTTCTAATCTAACTTGAAGAACTCCAGAAGATCAATCATTTTTAAATCGTTTTATTTTAAGTACCTTCTGGTGAGACAGCAAACATTACAGACGTTGCCTTGACAATTGACACATACACATGCACACTCACACGCACGCATACACACACATAGGTGCAGCGAGGATCGGAGGGACACCTTGTTAAAAATGCGAATCATGTGCGTATTAGGAAGACTTGACGTGTTCTTATAATTCAACCCTAATAGTTGACGACAAAAAAAAAAAATTATAATAATAAAAATGTCCGACTATATTACCTACGAATAACAAGTAAAAAATTTTAAATTATGTAGCTAGGTACGCAACGTTTTGTTGAAATATTTATAATCGTTTTTAGCGAATGCGTAACATGCATACCTATACAACAATAACGTGCTTAACGAGAACAACAACAATGGTGGATTTTTCAAACAAAGAAATTCCTTTCTTAAATCCCGATGATTTCATTCATCATAACATAATAATAATATGTCTTTAGGTATAAATTAGAAAACAAAAAAATAAAATGAAATAATACTACTTATTAAACAAATAGCGACTGCCACCACGACGCCGCCGTGCCGGTTATAAGAACTTAATATAATGTGCTATTTTGAAGCGTAGGTATACACCTATTATATTACATATATTATACCTCAAAATGCGATTTCAAACGTAAATTAAGCGGTGTAAAATAATCCCTGATGCATATAATTCGTGGTACCTTGTCATAATGCGTTGTACAATTCATCGAACCGTAGACCGGTATAGTCTTAATATAACATGCCGTGTACTTTTCAATACCACGTGATACCAATACATACCACGAAAGTGTTTTTTATCTTCAAATCTTGGTTAAATAGTTTTATATTATATCATTTTATATCATTTTATTATAGGATTGCTGTAATAACAAGAAACTATATTAACATATGAAGTTGAAAGGAATCTTCTTTTATTTTATACGACACGACAATGAGTAGTATGGACACGAAATTAAAGTACTTTTTCCCGTGTCCCTGTGAACCAGTGTTATCGGTCGATTTTATTCATCGTCAAATCTGGTTCACACGCTATCACACTCTTTACTCTTGAAAACATTCAATTTAATTTTATCGTTTGAATATGGTTACTACAGATGGCTTAAGTGATAATCAATTTTAATTGATAATTATGAATACAATAAATTATTTTTTTAAAGGAATATCTAAATATTATAATAGATTTATAATTAACTATAAGAACTAAAAACTAGGTGAAGTTGAAATGCGATATACATTTAAGAAGTGTTTACACATTTTTCAGTGCCTAACATTTTTAATTGTTGATACTGCACACTACATGATTGGAAAAAAATAATGTTTGTCGGCTACACTTTTGAAAAATAATTTTATTTATCGAATACGATTTTACATTGTTATATAATACAATGTAAATTATGCTTATTAAAATTGCCATGCGTTTCAGTGGTGGCTTGAATTTCTAAAATTCCAAGAGCAAGCTTTAAAATACCACCCACCACTCACCAGCCACCTCCCTACCAAATGTATTTTACCAAACTATTAGCTGTATTATACTTAAAATAATAAAGGTTTATCCGTTTATCAACATTAATTTAGATAGTACTCAACATAATCTTCGATGTAACGTACAATAATATTGTACAATCAAATTTTCAAAACGTTTAAAAATTCATAATAAATTAGTGACCAAACTTTTATAAGATATTTGAATACTGTAATGGTTTTAAAAATCCGGTTAAAAAACCGCTATTTTGATTTTTTTATTTTTTTCTATTTTTTTATTTTTGTTTTAATGGTAAAATACAATTTTAAATTTTCAAATTATGGTTCTAAAAATATTTTAATACAATTTTGTAAATAACACTTGATATACCATTTTTAATTAATAAAATAAAAACGATGAATAGAATAAAAGCCATTCCATCCGTTGAATCATCCTGAAATACCCTACATACCATCATTATACCAAGTCCATCACGGTAAAGGACGGCAATCGATTCGCGTGGTATTTTAAATCCCGTGCCGGAAATCGCATAATGTCATGTACCACAAACAAGCATGTACTGGTTGTACAGTGTAGCGCGGGCACGTTTTCCGCGGACAGCTGCTGACGCGGTGTTTTATCTACAGTTGTGTCCGATGGAAAACATTAACGGTTGCGTAATAAGTCGCACGCGTTCGGCAACCGGTCGATTGGTCGCGGCAGATCGATCGTTTTTCCAATCGGATCCGCAAAGTGTCACGTTGGTCGCGCCGTGAAAATCGATTACCGACGGTTTCCCGAACAATGGGAAGGGCCTTCTTCCTCTGTCCTCTGTACTACGAGAGTGTCGCGACAACGAAAAAACTTTTGTGTTTCGTTATTTCAATGGCACAGCTGCACAGCCGCATAGTGCAGCGGTAGGAAATGCAATATTAAACAATACATTTTTTTTTTTTTTTTTCATCATTTTTTTTTTTTTGTGTTTTAATATCAAATTAATTTTTCGTAAACGAAAATCGCAAATGTTCAGTTTATAAAATAACCTGGCTCGGGGAAAATACTAGGAAAACGCGCGCGGCCGTACCATGATTTCGAAAATAAGGGCCGTTTCACATGGACGCGTATCATACGCGACGTATCGTACGTGCGCGTTTTCATTTTATATTGTAAAAGTTCATATGCGCCAAACCGGCGAGGGAAACGTGCCATCGTTGGAGTATAGGTCGCGTATGTTTTACTAGTTTCAAAAATCAGGAGAGTTAACCATACAACCGACAGATATAACCAGGGTTCCACAAGAGGAGGTTGTTGGACCTGCAGTGCAGGGGCCCGTGGGCCCACTGAAAATAATTTGTAATTTTTGAAATTGTAAAAGGAATATTTATTTTTATATTGCATAATATTATAAAATATCGTTTTATGAATCATAAATTATGATGTTATTAATATATGATATATATGTGTTGGCTTCAACAATAAATTTCGATGATGTCATAATTGAGTTCACTGAGCCAAATCCTATAAGATAAAATTTTAACTTAAAAAAATATATGTTAAATATAAATTATAAAATAATTGTTTTGAGCAGACAACAAAGGTTATGAGTCATAACTTATGATATTGTGTTATGTATGCATTTATAGATCTTCGTATAGACAGGGAAAAACGAGGATGAATGAAGTATACTCATGAAACACGTAATCGCTAAGTACGACGTGATGAGATGGATTTTTCCAAAAATCGCGGTAGGTAACGCCATATCGTGATCGAAAACGGGTTCATACACTCAGCGTCTCAGCGATATCATGAATGTGCATGTAAAAATCGCTTTTTTCTCGACTGTCCAATGTAAAATGTATTATAAATTTATAACACCACGAATAAGGGTTGAAATAAAACTGGGTTTATTATTGATTAATTAAGGCCGTTAATGTGTTAGATTGTTACTTTCATCTGTGTATAGGAACAATGTCTTTTATTTTTATTCACTTATTATAATGTATATTCTTATTGCACACGAGACATGAATGTAATATGCATATAGTGTTTTATTTAATATTTTATACTATTAGTCGACGCGTCAAGTAAACAGCTGATGAAATGATAACGTGGTCATGTCGCATAACTAGACAAGCATTAAAAGTGTTTAAAGTGAGCTGAGACTAATAATAAGGTATTTATTCGTTATCTAGGGATTTCGTTTATTTTAATAATATATTCTTTAGAACAGTTACGCCGATGTTATAAATTATTCAGTCACCTGCATCTCGATAATTATTGCGAATAAGATTAAAATAACATTTACATAAACTTTAAAGAAACGAATTTATTATCTTTAATGTTTTGTTGAATACTATTATTTATTAATACGAGATGAAATTACTGGTTTGTACATTATTTTATTAAATCATCATAAATTAGCTTCTACGCCATGTGTTATAATTGCATACATTATTCATGTAAACATAGTTTTCCTCTAAACTGAGAATAGAAAACGTACGTAATAGTGTAATACTTACTAACAAAATATAAAAGATAAAAGAGTTTATTAAATAAATATATAAAATATAATAGTCCAAAGTATAAAATTTAAATTTTAAGGTAATATTAAAATTAGTAATTTTAATTATTCTACTTCCAAATGTTCTGAGTGAAATCCATTAATATTCTCTTTAATAATCACCTTACTTTGTAAATTATTACAGTACAGAGTGTAATATTATACCGAAATAATTAGTTTTAATTAAAAAGCAAATAGTTTATAACTTATTTAAACCATGTAATCTCATATGGTTTTAATAAATGTAAAATATTTTCTTGTTCCATGCAAACTAATTAAAAAAAAATATGTGAAATATTTTCAACAAACAAACTTATTTCCATGTATACAATAGTTATTTAACTTTTTCAAATTTATATAGCATTCCTACGCTGGCTGTTCCACTATTGATTTTTCATTAAAACCATAAAGTGCAATTAGGTAGTAACGATAATAGCCTGCCTTTACTAAAGTGACAGCGGAATACTAATAAAATCCTATTATTTACGACGACAAAATTGTTCTTGAATTTAATGGAAATTATTGTACTTTTACAAAATCGATCGAATTCGAACTCTATAATACATAAAATAGGGAGACATTTTAACCACTGCGTACAACAACTGTGTATGAATATATACTATATTATTAAAAAAAATTTTAAAACACTTGTTTTTATATTTTCATAAGATTAAATTTATATTTTACCTATTTCTTAGAATCGGCATTCGTTCGTAATCTAACAAATAGTTCTGATCGTTTTAATCATTTTCAATACATATCGATATCGTTCATCATCTATCTTTATCGTATTGTATAAATATAGTACACATATTTATATAATACTTCATGTACTTTTGTGCCAGACCATGGCACTTGAAAAAAAAAGAAAAAATCAAATAGTTTCAACGAAGAAATCATACAGGAAATACGTGATATTACCTACATATTCTAAATATGTTCCGTGTTTTCCATTGATGAATCTCCTGTTGTAAAAGACAGGTAAATTGAAAATGTTATGCACAACGTCATGGTAGGTAAATTGAATTCCGAAACTTCTCAGCACTTCATTATGACATGTAAAAATGAGCACCACCACAAAATCATAGTGAACTAATATTATTTAACATTCCTACCTATATATTTTATTCTAACGTTTGCGTGCATACACATTGATTTATCTATTATTGATATTATTATTTGTATTTTGTGTACTCAAAACATTATGCGACCTATACTTTTAAATTCGTTCTCTATCATTGGGAGTTTAACATAATCTAGTAATTAGTTATTACTGAGTAATAACCATATGACTATATAACACGATTCAAATATATTATTTAGTGCGTCATTAATAATTTTACGTGAAAATTATTAAAAATCGTATCATTAAGTTTAGTAAATATTGTATTTAATATAATAATATGCGTAATTTCAATATATTTTATTGCTTCGTATTTTCAATTATTTTAGTTATCAATACATATTATATAATATATACAATATATATACAGTGTGATTCATTTTAAAGGTAAGACTAAATAATTCTGTCCAGTAACATCAGATTAATATGTGGTTTTCGGGAGGGAATAGGGAATACATAAATATACATTTCTTGATGATTTTTACATTTTTAGATCTTTCCGTGTGCGCATGCGCAATACAACTTGCATTTTTTTAAATAGCAACAGGTGCTTTGAATACCAAATTCGGATAGACCAAATTTTTTTAAGTCGATTTGGTTCTTTTTACCATAGCTCTAAAATCAAAATTGACCAAATGGCAACCAGTCAAAGTTTTGATTAAAATTATTGAATTTTTCAACAATCATACTAGAATTTTTTGAATTATTATGAAATTTTAAGTATTTTTTTTTTTTTTGTTTCCGTAGGTTTGCAGATATTATTAAATCATTTAAATTTAATTTTGAGGAATTAATTAACCTTAATTTGACGTAAATGTTAGTTTATTTACTAGGTAAGAAATGATTAAAATAATAAACACAATTTTTTTTATAATTGTAATCATTTCTATTAAGAAGTTATGAGAAATAAATCATATCAGTTTGTTTAATCTTTTCTTAGTAAATGAACTAACATAAATTTAAATGATTTAATAATATCTGGAAACCTACGGAAACAAAAAATTTATCTATTTCATAATAATTCAAAAAATTCTAGTATGATTGCTGAAAAATTCAATAATTTTAATCAAAACTTTGACTGGTTGCCATTTGGTCAATTTTGATTTTAGAGCTTTGGTAAAAAGAACCAAATCGACTTAAAAAAATTCGGTCTATCCAAATTTAGTATTGAAAACACCTATTGCCATTTTAAAAAATGCAACTTGTATTGCGCATGCGCACACGGAAAGATCTTAAAATGTAAAAATCATCAAGAAATGTGTATTTATGTATTCCCTATCCCCTCCCGAAAATCACATATTATTCCGATGTTACTGGACAGAATTATTTAGTGTTACCTTTACAAGGAATCACACTGTATATTTATATTTGTATAATATTCTTTATTCGTGGCATATTTATCAAAGCCGTCCTAATAATTATTGCAGACAATTTAAAAACTTTTCAACTATAAAATTTAAAATTCAGATTCATTTTTCAATACGACTGAAATTAAATTTTTAAATCGCTAGAGTATTAAAAAAAAAAAAAATAAATAAACTTATTCGCTGTGTAATAAAAACAAAATGTAATCTTCCAAGTTATAAAAGTTGAAATCAAAATGTTTAATATTCGTTTTTTAAATATAATAATATAATGGGAAATGTAAATTTATGATACCATAATATTATATTTAGTCCGAATGAAAAATAAAAATAATATTCATAGAAACAGGAAATTTGATTTAAAAAATAATATATTTACATTTTATAATGAAATTGACGAGACAGTAATTTAATATTAATTCCGTAATAATTCTCGTATCATTCATCGGATGAAAATAAAAATATATTTCAAGTGAACGAAATGAATTTACTTGAAATGTGTCCGTAGTATTAATTGTGATTTTTAACTACTTTATCCTAAGTGACACAGGAGCTTACAAAATGCACTATGACAACCGTCACGGATGAGTATCCGATAATAGGATTCGGCGCCATTCCTATTCTGTGTTTAGTATTGATCCTTTCAACAGAAATTTAATAATAACGTACCGCAAGTTAGCTACGCTAATGGGATAAAAAAAAAACTATTTCTTAACGTGACTTATTTATATTTTATTGTAATTTTTACTGAAAATAGTCAATCAAAATTGTTTATCTATTAGGTCATTGTTTATACGTAACATGATATTAAACTAGATTTTCGAATTTTGACGTATTTTAGCTCGGTCGTATAATCAGTGAACAATATTATCGGGTGTACAATATACATACAATGTCTGATGTGCACCACGTTTTTGTTCTAACTTATCATCCCTTCAAAGTTTGACTTATCAAAACCCTGTTCACTAATTCCAAATGTCTTATTACCAAAATTTAAAATTGGATGTATGAAGTGTACTTAATTAGGTATACCCATGGGACGTAACGAAAACATCCTATTTTTTCTTTTGAATATTACATCCCTCATAAAAATAATAGCATGTTCTTATTAATGTCATATTCTGCCTAAAAATATTGCATGTGATTATATTACTTTCGTTCTTATTTATTTTTTGTAGTATATATAACATATAAAAATAAATAAATATTTTATACGTGTCCGAGTAGAGAATGAAAATAAATAAAACAAAATTACGACCTATAATACTTTTAATTTTTTTTTAATATAAGCACAGCTTTTATTAAAAATAAAGTTTCTATTATATTAAGTATTTTTTTTAGTTTTTTCTTAAATTGTTACATTCGCAGTTTTATAGTTTTGTTTTACTGCAAATAAAAATGTTTTTATGTGAAATTATAAAATGTAAAAGAACTTTTTCAGAGCAATAAAAAAGAATACTATATACTATTACGCAAACATTGACTCATAAATATTAAATTTATGTCTATAAGTTTGATTAATCATGTATAATTTGAAAGTTGATTGGACCAAAAATGTATTAATTACGAATATTTTACAGTGATAGATTAATTATTTATACAATTATAAATCGTATTTGTGTAACATATACCTACAACCTACCATTGACGGGTATTACTAGTACAAGTCGACAAAAGCATAAACTGATTGACAAAACCAACAAGAAAATATAACATAATAGAACATGACATTTTCGTATTTCGTTCTTAAGTCTTTGAGCAAACAACTTTATAAATTTACAATTGCAGGAATTTCGTATATAATAATAATAATAATAATAATAGTAACACAATAAAAAAAAAACCGCAACATCAACAACAATAATAATAATAATAATAATAATAGGTAATACATTATGCAGTAAATTTGAGTTATGGAGAAATATTTGCAATTTAGGTCTTATAATACGTGCATTACTAATAATGAATGAGCATTCGTGAATAGCGTTGATCATTTACATTGTTTGATGGAAAATGCTTCGTACACAATAACTTAATACATTTACCTCTACGTTTTTATTAGTGCTTTTTACACGGCTATTAAATAATAAAACTTTAATTTATGGTATATTACTTTTATTATTGTGTTATTTCTTTTGGCTTTTAAAGATATTTGAACAAATATGTAAAAATATAATACGGTTCTCATAAAAGTTCAGAAGATTAAACCCGTAGTATTACGACCAGTATCTTGGAATTAATGTATATTATAAATTGTTTGAATTGCTTGTGAACAGCAAACCGAATTTTTAATAAATTTCTAAAATCAATAAAAAGCAAATGTGTCTTAGAATTTTTTAAATAATTCACAAAAACACAATAGAAATGTCTCTTTTAACAGCAGAACCGTAACCGTATTTTTATCAGAATTGCGCGAGATGAATGTGTACCGTGAAACCCATATTACCAATTATACATAAACATAATATATATGCATTATATGCACACATACATCTTTACAAAATACTTTTTTAGAACCACGGTTGCTGTATATAGTGTTACATGGTGTGTACGGAATTGACTACGTTGGTAAAGTCAGATTTATACTATTATTATTATTATACTATAATATTGTAACTGAATCAAACGGCGCAGTAAAATCATCGTTTATTTTCAGGCGGGTTGATAATAATAATATACTGTTAATCGTATCTGTCTTGTTTGCTATAATAATATGTCTTTTATACGTACAATATTTTAATATATTTGACTGTGACTGTATACCTATAACAGTCGACAAACAATCTCGGTTCGATTATGCCACAATCACTGAGCGGATGTACGATGCGACCCGGTCCGTTGACACAAACATCAACATATTTAATACTATTATTGTTACACAAACGTGAAACGAGTATAATATTATAATATCATGCGAACCGTATGTCAGGTCCTAGAATCATACACCGATTGTGTAGTAAAAAAACTGAATTGTGTAGCAACAAACCTATTTAAGTTATTAAAAATATATATAATGTTTAAATTGCATTATTTATTGGAATAACAAAAACTGTCAATTACATACTATATAATATATAAATATCGTACAATTGGTTATATATACATATAACAGAGAAGATCATTTTTCAAAAAGATAGCTAATCTCCATGTGTTTAGATCACTGCAGGCTACAAGCATACACACGTTTATTTATACACATTATAAAATTCATTGTGCGAACGTCGAACAATTGAACAATTTAGGCTCTGCTACATATGTATCGCGATGACTCGCACAAGCCGGTGAGCATTGTAGTTTTTAACGGCAAGGGGATTTTTAATGTAAAACTAATCCGATTTGTGATTTAATGAAATGCTGTATAATAATACACGAAACTTTTGATGTAGATGGCGTACTTACTTACCACTCGAAACATTATTGCAAAATCAATACATTCCTCGGTTGCGGCCGTATAAGAATCTACAGTTCTGTACTTACTCTATTCGAATCTACAGCGTTCTAATCGAACTAAAGTACGATTAATTTCACGAGGGGGTGGATTTTTTAATACGTAATATCGGCATAACACATCTATATAACATATTTCTGGTCTCCCGTCCAAGTTGGTCCATCAGTACGTAAAATAGTTACAGTATAATATTCGATTATAATCATATTATATTTATTTTTAACCCTCCACAAATAGTAGGTTGAATAAATACGATTCCGGTCGAACAAGTAATAAGCATACGTTATTCATGTTATTATTGCTGAACACGTGGCGAACGTATAGTTTTGGATTAACATTGCCAAAAATAAAGAAAATGGCGGGAAGGCTTGGGGTAGGCGGATGTTTTTGCACCCGAACCCATGCGTTGCGTTTACACTGCACTGAAGCACATGTCGAAATGATCCTACGTTCTGGTTTTTAATGGTCCTTTGATGAGCCGCGCGGGCGTGCTAAGCTGCAGATTTTACCGAGACATCTGTGTCGGATTTCTTAGTTCATTAGTTTCAATGGGACGAATTAGGAGAGGACGTTGGCTGCGGCGTTTGCTATAAACATCCGAAGCTAAACAGTCACCGCGTGTTCTCGAAACGAGTCGATAATTTTGTATGAAAGGATATTTTAAAAATCATTCCGACTAATTGCGCGTTAATTTTTGCTCTTGTCCTGTTTTCGTCTCTCGTTCTATCTCTGATTCTCTCTTTCTCTCTTTATCCCATAAACGCGCTCTTGTACTTTACTATTATACAGAAAATATCATTAGGTTCAAAATTAATCAATATAACATAATATTTTTGTCGAGATTTTATTTGCACTCAGCACTCACCGATATACATATATATATATATATGTACACAGAGTATAGCCCCGTCGTTCATTAATTGCATTAACATATTTTATATCACACTCTTTAACGCAGCCCGAGATAATAGGGGTTTCGAATCGAATTGAATTAAATTCGCACAGCGAAAATTTAAGTAAAAAAAAGTCGATTTCCATTAGTATATGTATCCGTATGCTGAAATCAATCGTTATATGTGCGGTCTCACTCGACACTCTTTTCATGTACATATGTAAATACATGCATAGTATGTCATAAACATAATACTAGGATATTCGTCGCGCACGTATATTATTGATATGTACATTTTCCTACCATTTGTTTGTCGAATGCGATTCGATCACAGAGCTACGGAACACCGATTCGACATCAAATAACATAATATATTGTTTATTTTAATTAAATACGCCTTGCGTATACAATATGCTATATTGTGTACACACACTCCGACGGGGTTTAAAGACCGTTTAGCCAAATGATAATAAACCAAGGTCTACGTTCTACAATACATAAAATTCAACTGGTTTTTAACAGCACTAATAAAGATAATGTTTTCGGTAAACGGTAATCGTAGAAAAAATATCATAAAAAAATCCATTACATCCGTTATGCGTACATAGCCATTAATAATTTTATAAAAATAAACTAGTCCATTTTAATTTTGACTTTAATGATAAAAAAAGTCAACTCGTTGTAGTCCATCCGTGTGCAACAATCATTATTCTAAAACCATTGTATTTAATAACACTAATCATAACCTTTCTAGTTAAATGTTTCAAAGTAGATATATTTCTAATTAATCGATTGATTAGTTGTTAGAATCATGACGCATTTTTTTGGATGTTTAAATTATCTACTATGAACAATTTGCTTTTTTTTTATAAAAATATTTTTGTGAATATTATTATAATTTATTAAAGTAGAATATTTTCCTATAATGGAAAGGGCATACCCAATTGCACCAAAAATCACGAATCTTCAGAAAGAAAAGATATGGGTTAGGAAAAAACTATACATCCACTGCGCCCAGTGCCAGCTCGATGGTTTTCGGGACCCGGTGCAGAATTTTGGGGGGCCCCATACGGCCAATTGTCATATATATAAATTTATTAATTATTATACAATATACACATTTATTTTATTTTCTAGGGACTTACTTTAATTTTATATATTTTATATACTTTAAGCCCTTTAGTTATGTTAGAAATCTAAATTTGTATGCATAAACAATGTAGGTACAAACAATATTTTTATTATATTGAACATAAATTATAATAATGATGCAATGAGTATATATTTACTAAGAATAAAAAAATTAACATAATATAATATTATTTAAATGTTTTTTTAAAAAACGGGAAATTTTACGCAAAACGTTTTGACAAAATACATTTTTTTAAATGCTCCTCGAATTCAGAAACCAAAAATCGCAGATGTTTGAAATTATTACTAAATGTTTTTATACATGGTTTTCTATACATGGTTCAGTTTTCGATGTATTTTGACATTTTTTGACGTATTCATAGACAATTTAAATTTTCGAATTTTCTAAATTATTTTTTTTTAAATATCCATAAAAAAAATTTGGCTGGTTAAAAACTCTTGTAAATTTAATGCAAGGTTCAATATAAGTTATAATTAATTAAAATAAATTGAAAATCGTTCCACACAAATTTTGTTTATAAGCCCATAATTTCCAATTTTGTATAAAATATGTCAAAATCGCGATTATTTACAAGTTATTTTGTAGTTAAAAATTCATAAGGTGTATTCTATTTATACTTATGGTTCAAAATGTAAATACAAGGTTAAGGTTATTCATAAGTTACTCTTCAAATAACTATAAAAAAATTTTTACCGGACTTAAGGAAAAACTTTTATGAATATTTGAAATTGAAATTTTTACGAAATTGCATAAAATTACAATTTATCCTCAAACGATTTTAAATATATTTTATAATTTAAAAAGTATAAGTCGCAGTAACTTGAAATTTTTACTAGCTATTAAAATTGGCATTTCTTTTAAGTCACATTTTTTTCAATTGATTTTCAAGCTATTTATAAGCATTTGAAATATTCGATTTCTTTAAATTTTTTTTATAATTATTGATAAATAATACTTGGCTGGATCAAAATACTTGAAAATTTAATAGACAATTCTTCAGAAGTTTTTCTTACTGTCGTTTCAAAATTATTGAAATCCATTGGCATTCATAATAAAAATCTATTACTTGGCACACTTTTTCTCTTGACAACTCCATGGTGTTTTTGTAGGTATGTACCGATGTACGAAATAACAAATACGTATATTACAATATTTAAAGTGGTCAGTGAATAATTAATTAACCAACTGAACATAAAATTATACAATTTCATAGCAATATCAAAAGTTAATAACAACCACGACTGATCTGGACCTGCCGATACATTGTCAACGACAATGTTGATAAACATCTTTTGAAGTTTACCACTACTCGGTCGATAACAAAATTTTGTCGCCGACAATATTTTTAAAACATACTCTATAATTTTGACGACAACAATGTCGAAAACACTTGTTTCCGACAAATAAACACTTGGTGTGTATACGGCTTAAGAAAACAAAAAAAAACAACACGTGTCGCGATATCCGTATGACTGTATTAATGTCTACAGAGACAATATTATTATGTATATTTATAGATAAAGTGATAGGTACTCATAATAGTATAATTTTTGGCCTGTGGGGCCCCACATAAGCGCGGAACCAGGTGCGGTCGCACCGCCCCCCCCCCTAGGGCCGGCACTGACTGCGCCGATACGAATGTAATAAATTGTTATGTATGTAATACATATAATTATAATGTATGTCAATCGGTTCCTATTTGTTTAATATATAGGTATATATATAT